>JAWNNP010000040.1:0-61349 GCA_035044805.1 Leucophenga maculata | reverse complement strand
GTGGCCCATTTTACTACAAATCTGACGATCGCAAGCAGCCACCTATCAAATTTTTGTCAGATGCAGCAATCGTTTTGGGAAAAGTGGAGCACATCGTATCTATCACTGCTGCAGGAGAGATGCAAATGGCGAATTTCTAATGCAAACTTGCAACAAGGAGCTATGGTGCTTTTCAAAGATGACAATTTACCGTCCTTGAAATGATGTATGAGCCGTGTCGAACGTGTGATCAGTGGCGATGATGGAGTCGTCAGAGTTGCAATTGTTCGAACTGCAAGCGGGTCTGTAAAAAGAGCCGTAACTAAGATTGCTGTAACTAAGGTTGTGGATACCAATTCTGTTGAAGACCTTAGGTATTCAACGGGGGGAGTATGTTCGCAGCAGCAATTACCAAATGCTTCATAGTATTAAATCACCCTTTATTTTGATGCAGCAACAGATAAAATCTCTTAATTCTCTTTTGCTTTAATTGTTTTTGCTTATTGCTAACTTCCAATGTTGAATAGATAAATGCTGCAACATAACTCATAATATTTATTGTTGTAAATTATCTCAATTTCAACTGTTCTTTTCTTTTTTAATTACTTCTGTGCTTATAACTTTTTTTAATGCAGCTGCGCTGCCACTGTACGTTTGCTAGGCTACGAATAAACAACGTTTATTTAAATGAACGCGCGTTTTGTGGACTTAAATATTTTATAATTTTTATTTATCGATATTGAGTCCATATAGGTTTAAACCAAAAGTTTAGACCTTAAAACAGTACCCATACCAATAAACTACCAACTTTTTCAGATAAATTCTTCACCCAATGCAATATTCACCCAATCCATAATTCATTACAACACGAAGTGATTAACTGCAACTTTAATTATTTAATTTAATTCTAATACTTTAATTCTATCGGCGCTCGTATCACCTCTAACACAACATTTAACGTTATAAATTCTTATATATCTCCCAGCAAAACTTTTTCCTTAAAAAACCTATACAATAACCTTTTATTCCCAGCTATTTTGATGGGAGAATTCAATAGTTGGCATCAGATATGGGGCGCATCCGTCAATAACACCATGAGAAATATTATGTACAATGTGCACACCATACCTTTACAAACTTTGACCTAACACTCGTCATCGCATCCATTCAGCCGTATTCATCTTGGAAGATGGATTTTAGCCTTTAAGGCGGACCACTACCAAATACATAGTTGTATCTCTTTTTGAATGTGATCCACCCACTAAATTTGTACCGAAATTAGTCAAATGGTCTTCAATCCAAAACTTAAACTCTGAAATAAAACCTACAACTAATAATAAGAAGCTATTGTCAAAATTTAGAATTGTTTGTGGCACAATTCACAATTGACTGACAGAATTTTGTATCCTATGGTAACATAGACTCCAAATAGACTCCAAATCCTAAACAATAACATATTCACTACAAACTCAGTAAAATTATCGCAAATATTAAATCTATTTCTAATAAAACCTCCGTTAACTCTTACAGACCAATCTCACTTAACTCTTGCTTGGCCAAAATACTTGATAAAATAATTTCCAAGCGAGGCTCACCCCATCTGTTATCGTCTTTCTCATTGCCTTGACTCAATAGAGCAATTGACTCTCATAAATAATTTATATTCTGCGCCTACGCAGACGATAACCATATTTTCAAAAAATTGGGAAACAATTATCTATTGATGTAGATGCCCTGCTAACTGACATTATTTCCTGGTGCGACAACTCAGGTGCTACAATCTCAGTTTCCAAATGTAAACACCTCCATATATATAAACAAGTAAGAAAATACAGTCAGGCGTAACCGACTGTAAGAGGCCCTGTACCAGTTCAGGTCTCCTAACAAACACATTAAACGTTTCCCGAGCATATGACCAAACACATGACCACTTCTCACTGCTCGAATATGAATGAAAAGAAAAGGGGGGTCATTCAACTTCAATTGGTTATAAAATCGTTATTTATTATCCGATTTTGATGAACTTTTTGGATTTTGTTGTGCCGAAGAAATATTTCTCCTTGGGGGTGATTTTATGGGGAAGGGGGGGGAGGGGCAAAATTTCAAAATAAACTTGTGAAATTCCGGAGCAGTCCTAGACGAATGCAAAAAACACGAAGTCTCTATCTATTACCGTTTCCGAGATCCTTTCGTTCATACAGACGGACAGACGGACATGGCTATATCGACTCCTCTATCACTCCTGACCATAATGGGGGTAACTTTGGGGGGTCTCCGACCATTATTTCTACCTGTTACATACATTTGCACAAACCCAATAGGCTCTTGTACCTTCGGTACAGGGCCTAAAAAAAACAATGTCAAATCCATATAAATTCTAACCTAGCGGCAATCAGCAAAGTAAACTTCTTAACAAGTAAGGAAATACAGTCGGGCGTAACCGACTGTAAGAGGCCCTGTACCAGTTCAGGTCGCCTAACAAACATATTAAATGTTTCCCGAGCTTATGACCAAACACATGACCACTTCTCACTGCGCGAATATGAATGAAAAGAAAAGGGGGGTTGTTCAAATTCAATTGCTTATAAAATCGCCATTTATTATCCGATTTTGATGAACTTTTTGGATTTTTGCTTAGAGAGACGTTATCTCTATATTGGTACACTCAATTTTTTTTGTGCCGAAGAAATTTTCACCCTAAGGGGTGATTTTATGGGGAAGGGGGGGAGGGGCAAAATTTCAAAATAAACTTGTGAAATTCCGGAGCAATCCTAGTCGAATGCAAAAAACACGAAGTCTCTATCTATTACCGTTTCCGAGATCCTTTCGTTCATACAGACGGACGGACGGACGGACGGACAGACGGACAGACGGACAGACGGACAGACGGACATGGCTATATCGACTCCTCTTTCATTCCTGACCATAATGGTGGTAACTTTGGGGGGTCTCCGACCATTATTTCTACCTGTTACATACATTTGCACAAACCCAATAGGCTCTTGTACCTTCGGTACAGGGCCTAAAAATGCTGGGGATATTTTTCAATAAATCCCATAACACCAACGAAATAACGTAAGCGACATTTTAGCGAAATTTTTTTTTTGCAAATGTGTTCATAAATACCAACAGCATATGCGCCCAAAATATTAAATTACGCAGATACTGGCCTGTCAATTATAACGTAAGGGACGCACGACTTTTTGGTGGCCGCGAAAATAACGTAAGCGACACAAAACCATATATGTATGTAAGTGCATCGAAGAGAAATTATATAGAGGCATTACCAGCTGTGCCATCGCACTATTGCCGCAAAAAGAGCAATATATTATATTTGCCTAAGGAATTCGGCAATGTTTCGACTTTATATAAATGTTATATTCAACATTTAAAAGAAAGAGAACTATTGGACTCTTCACTGTCTTTACAAGTGTTTCGCAAAATTTTGAACAATGATTTCCACGTTGGATTTAATTGGCCAAAAAAGGAAAAATGCAGTAAATGCGATAAAGCTAAGGACACCGTTATTGAATCGCAAAAATTTAAGAACAATATAAGAGACAAAGATGATATCAAAATCATTTTCTTGAAAAATCAAAAAAAAATTGTTGGTTTTAAAAGGAAGGAACATTTTTGAGGAAATAAGTTTGTATTGCAATAGTTGCGCAGGACAAAATCTTAATAATGCCATGTTGACCATGATTTCTTATTTTATAAATTCATCGATATTTGTTAAAGCTATTAAGATCACATATTTGTTGCCAGGTCATACAATGATGCCTGTTGACTCTGTTCATAGCAAAATATAATCGTTTTTCTCGAAATAGAACAGTGTGGGCTACTAGTGAGTGGCATACAAATATTAGAAGTGAAAGAACCAACCCTTACCCATATGAATGCATACCGCTAGAAAATTCAGATTTTTTAAATTGTAAATAACTTTCTAATGAACTTAAATTAAAAGGTATTAAATTAAATCTAAGCTTGATGCTGTCAGCCTCTTAAAAAAATAGGGTTTTAAAATGAAATACGGCTATTTTCAAAATAGCCCTGAAAAAACAATTTTTAGGGCATGTCACGAACATTCCATTCCAACAAAATTTCAATTGTTGTAATTAAAGAGACAATAGAATAGAGTAGCATATCATAGTGTTGTCTTTTAATTGTACTAATTGGCGTGCAGAATATTTAAAAAATATTTGCTTTTCTTTTAGTTGTAATGTACTTTCAAAATTATATACATTTCGTCTCTTATTATAAAACAATTTTACTTATAATTTTTTTCCCCACCCAAGAAAATAAATCGAAATTAAAAATAATAACACACATAATTGTTATAGTGCTGGCAGCCCTGCTGTTTCAGAAAAAAATTTCCGAAAAGCTCGAGGGATTTTTCGATTTACGTGACATGCCCGTACATGAGATTTCATCAACATCCAAATCGCTTAATAATTAGATTACTTACTTACTTATATGGCCGTCAACCGTCTACCGGTCATGCCCGCGTCTAGTGCCCGGTCGTCCTCTATTTCCGCAATAAATAAATAATTTCCTCTAGAACCGCAATAAAATTATAAAAAAATCATTTAACATAAACGACATTTTTTAAAGACTAGACCGTAAAGACTAGACGGGAAAATAACGTAAGCGCAAAAAAAATGTAATTTGCGCAAATGAAATTTTGAAACGGATATATTATTTATGTGAAGATTAAATATTAGTCTGAGAAAATTGAACCTTTATTAAAGTATTGTTAGAACTATGTGATCTTAACTTAGTTGTGTAAATATGAATTAAATATAAGAATGCTTTAACAATTTAGTTGCACAGCTTAATATGCGGATTACGGCGGACTGCTTCACACTACTTTTCGGCTTAGGACGCGGCTGACAACTGATCTAAACTCGTCACTTGACCTTTGACGACAAACTGCCTTGACTTTTGACTTCGACTGCTTAACGGCGACTCTCTCTCTCTCTCTCTAAGAGTAAACCAACTGCAGCCAGTTACCCTCCATAACGTTTTACCCTACACCGATCACCTGCACCGACCTGATACCATCGCTGTAACACCTAACCAATTCTGTTACATTCGGCCATCCTGCTTCATTGATCAGCCTCCGATGAATACAAATCTTCGCTGTCCACTACGTAACGCCAAAGTTTCATATTATCGCAGCTTGTTGAATTGTTGATCGGCCCTTCGACGTTTGCAGCTTTGCGTACTTCATAACGCCCGTTACGCTTTACTTTAGTTACCTCATACGGCCCTAAATACTCGCTTGCTAACTTTTTCCCGGCTATGAATTGCGTGCGGCGGATTGCTACCAGATCACCTACTTTGTAACCATATTCTGATTTACGGTTTAAGTCGTACTGCTTTTTATATGCCATCTGAGCGCGTTGCAATTCTTCTTTTGCAGTTTTCCGAATTTGCTGTCTCTCTTGGTCAAAATCGTCGTACATTTCTTTTTCAAGCATTTGCACTATTTCCTCTTCAACTGCATTTTTCATCTTAACGCCAAACATCAGTGGAAACGGTGATCTTTTTGTAGACATATGGACAGTGCTATTAATTACTCTCTGCACCCGTCCAACATATCTGAACCATTTTTCTGGACTATCCGATGACAGCTTGGATATGATGCCAAGTATACAGCGATTTGCACGTTATATTTGGCCGTTTCCTCTGGGTACCTTTGTAGTACTCCACACATGCTCGATTCCATTGCGCTTTGTGTACTCTTCAAACGCAGATGCTGCAAACGCAGATCCTCGATCATTAACGATGCGAACAGGATTTCCAAACACTTCCGACCAGATTTCTAGATTTTTTAAGACTTCTTCGCAGCTTGTAGTCTTAGTAGGATACATCCATACGAATTTAGTAAGTCCGTCAATCATAGCGAAAATGTATTTGTACTGCTTAACCGAAGCATCCATTGGACCAAGATGATCCACGTGTAAAAATTTTTTTGCACGCTAAGAAAATCGCTTTGGCCTCTAGAATGTAACTATGCTGACGAGACTCCGCTTCAGTTGTCTTCTTACTCCAAAAGAATATCGGATGAAGATTACCGTCGCTACATTGCAGTAATGTTGCAGCAAATCCATCTTTAGACGCGTCTGTGTGAATTTCTGTCCTTGCATTCCTCTCATAAATCCGTAGTACAGGTGCACTAATTAAGGCTTCTTTTAACAGCTGAAATGCCTGCAGTTCTTCGTGTTCCATCTTAAAATATACGTCTTTACGCAGCAAATTGGTCAGCGGTTTTGCGATCAGGGAGTAATTCTTTACAAATTTGCGAAAATATCCTGTTAATCCAAAAAATGATTGTACAGCTTTAATATTTTGCGGCTTCGGAAATCTTCTTATCGCGTTTGTTTTTTCAACTCCTGGCAAAATTTGTCCTCCTTCTACAGTGTGTCTCAAAAAGTGTACCTTTGTTTGCAAGAAAAGACACTTTTTCCATTTTATTTTTAACCCGTATTCAGCTGCTTTCGAAAAAACCAATTTCATTTTTAATAAGCATTCTTGCGGCGTTACTCCGTAAATGATGATATCATCGATGTAAATATCGAAGACATCATCGTTTATCAAATCTTGAAAAATATGGTTTATAAACCGGATAAAAATCGCTAAGGAGTTGCGAAATCCAAACGGTGCTTTGTTGAACTCATAGAGACCTTCTTTTGTGATGAACGCCGTAAATTTCTTGCTGCTTTTTCCGATTGGCACATGAAAGAAGCCATTTTCCAAATCCATGACGGTGAAAAATTTTGCCTTTTGTAATTTTTCCAACACGTCATCCACCATTGGCACCGGGAAGCAATCCTTAAGGACCATTTTATTAAGCTGGCGATAGTCCACGCATATTCTATTAGTACCATCCTTCTTTTTCACCACAACAATACGGCTGGCAAAGTTTGATGATGAACGTTGAATAATGCCCTCTTTGAGCCACTCGCTAATCTGCTATTTTACTGCATCTACTTCATTGAAAGCAATGCGACTTGGAGCATGGGAAAACGGCATGACGCTGGCATCAGGAACAATTGTCATCTCTATCGGGCATTCAGCAGTCTTTTTGGCAGCGTTAAAGTCGTTCATCATCGTCTCAACAACATGTTTAAACTGAGGATTAACATCAAGATCAGTATTTGTTTCGACTAAATTACAAATACTTATCTGATTTATACCGCCACTTTGTCCGTCCGTCGGCAACGAAAAATCGTATCCAGCTGCCGTAATCATTACGTTGAACTTGGATGTGAAATCGAACCCAACTAGTGCATCGCACCCAATAGCACCATCAGCTACCACCAAAATCTTGTGCACTGTACTCAGGTCGTCAACTTCAACGTTTGCATGGAACTGACCGGCTGGATGTATAATGTTTGCTCCCAAACCTCTCAATGTAGAAACATTTTTTTCCAACGCGACACCACTGATTTTATTAAAAACTGCTTTCTTTATTAATGACACATCAGCGCCAGTGTCGATCAAAGCATTCACTTCAACATTGTTAATTTTGAGTTTTTTAAGACGCTTCGTTTCGTACACAACGTTTACGTTTTTTGAAGATGCACAATCTCTCGACATATACCCACTCTTATTGCATCGGAAACACTTCATATCAGCCTTGCAATCTTTACGAAGACAATTAAAACAATGCGGTTTTCTATCAACCCTCGCATTCATATTGTTATTATTGTTGTTGTTTTTGCTCGGCTGAAAATGTCTTTTTTCATCATTTGGTTTCGCATCCATTTCCACAACACTTTCGTATACTCCATATTTTTCTTTCAATTCTTTAAATGACGTGCAGCTGTATAAATTGTACTTAAAATCAGTTTTTAAATTTAATCCATTTACAACGTAGCGAATTATCGATTCAGTGTCCAATTCACCACGCGCGGCAATACGCTTCATCTGCAACAAGTATTCATGAAACGATTCGTCTTTATGTTTCATACGTGCAGCCAGCTGTTTGTGAATTTCGGCACTACATATCTTTTCACGATGAAATTCTTCTATTATTTGCTTTCGCAAAGTTTTGTACTCGTACACTGCAGTTGACTCCAAAAACAATGCAGCTGTGTGTGTCATCTTTGAGCGCGCTTGTAAATACTTCTGCTTGTCGCTCAAGCCATAGGCGTCCGCATTTAATTCAAAATTTATGAACCACTTTTCCACTGGCATGGTCTTGCCATCAAACTCCGGAATGATTTTTGAAAAATCCTCTGCTATTAATTTTCCATCATCCTCTTTATTTGTTTTTAATGTCAACAAATTTAAAAGCTGCTGTAGCATATCATTATTATTAGTTACTGCTGCCTGCTCCATTTTTTGTTGCTTCGACGCCTCTGACGATGTTTGCTGCTGACTTGTGCTTGGTGTGTGTGTACTTTTCGCGTCTTCCTCTCCTTCTCTATCATTCATTCTCCTTCGTACCGTTGATCGCGTTGAATACGGCGCTGGTTGAACTTTACCCGCTACTTGCACCGTTTTTGATGCACTACTTTTAACATTTGTTCGGTCCTTACGTTCTGAATAAACTTTTTCCGCTGCAGACGGGACGGCGCCTGTCTTCTTCTCGTCTTTGTCCGCTACTCTATTCATGCGCGTTCAACTGTTTTTTTTTTCATTTTATAATGTTACACACTTTTAATGCACCACATCCGCTTTTTAATTATCGTTTTATTGTTTTATTCACTTGCGGCTGCATTCGACTGGGTTAAGCGGTTGAGCCGCCAAATGTGAAGGTTAAATATTAGTCTGAGAAAATTGAACCTTTATTAAAGTATTGTTAGAACTATGTGATCTTAACTTAGTTGTGTAAATATGAATTAAATATAAGAATGCTTTAACAATTTAGTTGCACAGCTTAATATGCGGATTACGGCGGACTGCTTCACACGACTTTTCGGCTTAGGACGCGGCTGACAACTGATCTGAACTCGTCACTTGACCTTTGACGACGAACTGCCTTGACCTTTGACTTCGACTGCTTAATGGCGACTCTCTCTCTCTCTAAGAGTAAACCAACTGCAGCCCGTTACCCTCCATAACGTGTTACCCTACACCGATCACCTGCACCGACCTGATACCATCACTGTAACACCTAACCAACTCTGTTACATTTATATGAGACCTAAAATAGGCTACATTTCATATTTCAAATAAATCCACTTAACGAAATATAAAAGAATTAAAACATACTCTCTCCTGTAAAATTGGATTTTTGGCGCTTACGTTATTTTCCCAAATAGGCCTTCACCACACTACTTTCAATTATGGAGAAAGGCTAATCGATTTCGCCGCAGGTCGGAACATGGTAGTTAGTAGTACCAGATTTCAACACCTTAACATTCACAAGTCTACATAGCTGAGTCCAGATCAAATTACAAGCAACCAAATTGACCATGTTTTGATTAACGGAAGGAACACATCGATCGTGTTGAACGTGCGAATGTTTCGTGGTCCCAACATTATTTGGATCACTATCCTGTCGCAGCCAGTACGTACGTAGTGCACGCCGCTCCTTCCAACAAGCAACGAAAGCTAGACGTCGGCAAGCTGCAATCAGAGCACACCGCCGAAGCGTTTTCAAACACACTCTCTTGACTGCTACGGGAAACCTCTCCGTCTTCTCAAGATTTATGTGAGCAGTAAAAACATATCACCTGCTCCAAGGATGTCATTGGTTATACATAACCTGTGAATATTTCTTGGTACGACGAGGAATGTCGCAATGCTACTGCAAAGAAGAACGCTTCCTATCAGCGAACTTTGCAACGCGAGCTGTTAGAGAATCCGTATATGGCTTCAGCCTATTACACAATACGCGTGACAGAATCTTATATCGAATGGAAAGAAGACTTATTCCGCAGTAGTTAGCGCAAACTGCGGGGTCTCCTTTCTTAAAGATAGGTTGACAAAGTCCAGTGCATAAAATTCCAGTGAATGCACTGGGCTGGGCACCTCATTCGAATGGATATACGAGCTCCAGCACGCATGGTTTACATGGGGGACCCAAACTTGATCTCTCTGACCTTTTCATTCAAAACTACTGGCGCCAGCGCGTCTTCCTAAATGCGGCCTTGATCAGAAGACGGTTGACGGCCATTAGTAAGTAAGTTGTATTTATATACATTGTATTTATTTTACAGTCTTTTTAAAAATTTGTGGCTGTTTAAATTATATTAATTTCTTTTTAATTGAATTTTCATTGCGTATTACAGTGCTAACTAAAACTAGTCATATATTTATTAATTTTACGATATTCCATTTTCATAATAAATTGCGTTGCCAATACAAGAAGAAGATCTGCGATGAGGAGTTCTTGTTATGTTGGCTATGCGATAATGATTCGCACTTCAAATGTGCTGGGGTTACTGGTCGCGATCTTGATGCTATCAAAGAACTCAAATGTTTGCGCTGGACCTGCAATGAATGTAGATCGACGGAAACTGAGATCTTTACATTCATGAAGCAGGTAAGAGATGGTTTCACTAATTTAAAGCGTGCTTTAAATGGTATGCCTGAGAAGTTTCAGAAACTAGAAAGTGTTTTAGTGACATTAATGTCTGAATACCTCTTGTAAGCGCAGGAATAGGAATTCACCTTAGGCAAAGCCATCATTAATTATTTCCTCACCTATTGAGCCGGTAATTCGGACTGTTCAGAACGTTAACATTTATCCGCAGACATATCAAGTTTCGTAGTTAATACAAGGACTACGTCTATTTCTACGCCATATGCACAGCAACTTGTTGTTTCAATGGATGTTGAAACGGCTGCAGTAAGTGCTGAATCTTCTATTGTTCCGCCTACTCCAATTACACTTAAATTCACTGGGCTTACTGCCGATGCTCAACTCAAGTCGATATTTATTTTTCGTCTTACAGCAACAACCACTGAAGCTGATATCAAGAATCACATTATTTCGCAGTTTGATTCAACCCCAAATGTTTCAGTTTTGAAATTTAATTTCGATTATTCTCGATCTATTTCTTCCTTTAAGGTGATTGTCCCGGTGTCACTTTTTGATACTGTCCTCGCATCTAGTTTTTGCCCAAGTGACATTGTCGTACATGAATAAGTTTATAAAAATAAAAGTGCTTCACAGAAAACGCTGTTGCCCAGTACTTCTTCTAAAATTTCAAAAAACTAAGTTCTTTCCTTATTCACCATCAAAATGTGAGAGGTCTAAGAATTAAACTTAGAGATCTATATCTTAATAGTTTATCTGCTAGTGCTGACGATATTCTCTTCATGGAAACATGACTTTAACCGAATATCCTGAGTTATTTTGTGACAACATTGTTACCTTTAGGAATGATCATCATAATTGCTATGGTGAAGGGGTTGAAGAAATGTTCATTTCCGAATTTTCTATTGATATATACATTATGTGCATATTTACTTGCGTCACGCTTTAACAATATCGCATATATACACACTTCTACTTAATAAAGTTCATTTTATATTTATAGATTTTAATTTACCCAATATAAAATGGTCTTTGGCTGACGATGCGGCTATGTTAATATCATCTTCCAATAATGACTTCCTAGATAGCCTTCTTGATTTGTTCTTTCTATGATAATTACCATTCTACTTTGCAGCATTCTTTTCAGTTGGACAAAATTACTTCTTTAGGGAATAATATAAGATCTTTAAACCGAGTCAGATGTTTTAATAAAACTGACTACGCAGAGTTGAAGGGGGAAGGGTGGTACTTTCAATTGCCATTCAACGTTTTTTGATAATATTTTTTTTCCTTCCGTCACGTAACCTTAAAAACTGCAAAAAACGCGTTTTTTCACTTTTAGGTTAGGATATCTCGAAAACCTGACGTATACGAGCAATCGAGCACGGATTCGGATTCAGCGCATCAAAATCCTTTGGGTATGTCAGATCTGGACTATGTGTGAAAAATTTTTTGGCCTGTGTTATTTGACGCGAAGCTTAGACCGTTCTTATTAATATATCGTTGCTGTAGTTGCCTCTAAATAGCACTCGACAAAACAACTTATAGTTATTTTCAGCCAGTTGTCAAATAAAAACATGTTATTAAAATAATACATGAATAAATGAATTTTACAATAAAAAAAATTTTTAAAAATAACAAATAATAAAATTATATTTTTTTATTTTATTCGGAATAAATTAATTAATATTTAATTGGCGCAGCCGGTAGGATAGCAGTTAAATAAAATATATGTGAAAGTGAAGGCTCAAAAATAAAAGAGTAAAGAAACAAAAAAAAAAAAAAACAAATGGCTAACAATATCGACCCCATTATGGAACAATTAATTCTTGCAATGACGGAAACGCAAAATACGGTCCGACAACTTACAAAAATTCAAAAGGACTCAAACTATCAGACCCCCATGTAGAAAGGGAAAGACAATTGAAGGAGATAAAACACCTAATACCATTCAACGGAAAAGACGAGTATACTGTAACAGCAGAGAGATGATATACCTGGAAAAAATTCAAGGAGAGACGAAGTTAGCTTTACTCCACATCGCCGATTTAGATGAATGGAAGATAGTGAAAGCAGCTCTTCGACAGCATTATCGACCAGAGATAACACAAGCACAACTATACCAGATGATAACATCGATTAAAGTTAGAAATGTAAGTCATTTAAAACAATTAATTCAAAAATATAAAAATATGGCTGACGAATTACGAGTATATTATGACTATAAAGACGCTGTATGTTTAGGGGTATTGAACCCCTAATAGTAAATAGGGTTAGAAACGTGGTACAAGAGACGATATAATACGTTTTACAAAGGTTTAGTTTCTATAACGAAATTATACAGGAGCTAAATACATACCAATTCGATGACAACTCAATAAAACGAGATAATCGAATTTTTGAAAATCAAGACAAATAAACAGGGACAGAAACCCCAAAACAAATCTAACAATTTGCAGAGCGAAAATAACAAAAACAATAATAATAAAAATACTAATACTTATACTGCTAACAATAATGCTAGTTCGGGACAACAATCGAGAAATACTAATCAAAACAATAACCGTCCACGAACTGAGCAAAACCAAACCAAAACTGTTCTAATAACCAACAAAATGCATCTTATCAAGGTAGGTTTGTACCGAATCAATCGGTCCCTATGGAAATAGATCATGTTCAAGAGCAGCAACAACTTCCGGTTGAACAAAATGCTTATTTTGAACAAAATATCATAGAACAGCAAGAACACCAAGTAAATAATTTTTTTACAAACTTGCCTCGGAAAAACTACTACCTATTATAAAAATTACGATTGAAAATAAGGAATACAGTGCATTAATAGACACTGGTGTTCTCAGGGTCAGTTTAATTGACTCCAAAATAACAGATTTTCCTAAAATACCTAGTGTACCAATAAGATTTTCATTTAAAAAAATTTAAGCACCTATTCTATAAAGAGAGTGAGAGATATACCTAAAAATACGAGCAAGAGGTTTGTAAACAAATTAGTGAAATGGAAAAGCAAGGAATCAGTCCACTAATAGTAGTTCCAAAAAAATTGGACAATTCGAGGTGTCGACACGTGAGACGCTTTCTTGAAAACTGAATTTATATGTAAAAAATGTCAGTCGTTGCCTGCGTGCAACATTTACGAGACAACACTGTCTTGTAATCGGTCCCCTGCGTGCGACCAATGGTTATCCGGAATAAGTCGTTTAAATTCCCACATAACCGAATTATTTCGGACAACCAAAATGTTTTCCAATAAATAGCGGCTGCCATGTTAAGGCATTTAGTTAGTTCTACTCCATTCTGAACGGACGACTGACGTCTCGCAAATAAATCTATTACAACCAATTGAAACGCTGCTGGTTTTGTTCTTATGTCGTGGAAATTTAAATTACGAGAATCGTTTAAGATAATAAATCGCGGTTAAACATTGGTCCTTCGAGACATTAAAGAGGTGGCTCTAAATTTAACTTACAGTCCGCGTATAGTGTTCGCTATTTTTTTTTTACAAAAAATAAAACGCGAACAAGGTAAAAAATGAAAAGTTTTAAGGAAGTGTTTAAAGCAAACGCGCTCGTAAAATAGTGCGTGTGTGAATACAAATACAACAAAATCTGAGACAAAAAAATGCATTAAACGCAAAAACAAAAACAAAACAAAAAAAGTCCCAACAAGTGATAATAAGAGCAAAAAACTGCAGTGCCTAAGTGAACGCAAATAGAAAAAAAAAAACAACAAAAACGAAAACGAAAAAAACCAAAAGTTCAAGTTTATACGTTAAAAAAAAAATAAAAAAAAAAAGACCACAAAAGACCCGTACCCACATATATAGGCACGCACACATCCCGTTGTGGGCGCCAAAAAACCAAGGAAAAATCCCGTTTGCATAAAAATCATTGTGCGCGCCAAAATTAGTATCATAGTAAACTTACGCCTTACGCTTAATTAGCCCAAATTGAGCGCCAATGAAATAAAAAAAAAAACGCGAAAAAATTTTTCCACCACGCGCAAATTTGGAATTTTAACGCTTCTTGTTTTTTTGCTCTATTTTCTCGTGTCCCGTATGTTTTTTATTTTTCTCTTTAACTCATATAAATTTTCCTCAGATTTATATAAATTTATTTTTTCTATAATATCTCTCTATATATATCTCTCGTACGCTATAGTAATTTTCTCTCTAAATAACTATAGCGTAGTACACTTGTGTATACCCTGTAAAATTTATAAAATTTTTTTTTATATAAATTTTTCTCAGATTTATAGAAATTTATTTTTTCTATAATATCTCTCGTACGCTATATTAATTTTCTCTCTGAATAACTATAGCGTAATACACTTGTGTATACCCTATAAAATGTATAATTTTTTTTTTTTTTATAAATTTTTTCCTCTAGACTTCTAGAATTTTTTTTTTTTTTCTATGAAGTTTCTCGTACACTATAGTTGTTTTTTCTCTAAATAACTATAACTTGATACACAAATATATACCCAAAAAATTTGAAAGGAAAAAACTTTATAAATTATAAATTTTCCATATTTTTATAGAATTTTTTTTCACTTTTCTTTCTTCTTGACAAAAGTTATAAAGTGGTTTGAAATAAATTTTCTTTAACTTTCTCAAATTACATTTCTGTTAGAATTTGTTTCCATAAATTCTACCGTAAAAAAATATTATATATCAATATATATTATTTTTTTTTCTCGTCGACTTTATCTCTGGTGTTAATTGTTTATAATTAGTAAAAGTCATGAGCTTCCCTAAGATAACCTTTCTTTTCGAAGAGCTCACATCCCTCAGTTCTCTCATGACAGCGAACAAACTGAAGCCAAAGTCGAAGTAGAGATGATGGATCTCACTGAATACGAAGACCTTGTACTCTCAAGTGACGCCTCGCTCACTCCTGAAATAAAAGCACAAGTTCGCTCTAAATTTCGGGAGGCAAAGTTTTTATTCTTCAGATTAAAATCCCAGTGCATTGAATTCCTCAAATTCAGCCAGCGAGATAGGCAAAGTGAAGCGAATAGCTCACAAATTCAACGCAATATAGCCTTCTCGAGTGGTATAAAGGTTGGTGCTTGTAACTGCGAGCCTTTCCACGGCACATATGAAATATGGCCCGCCTTTCGTGATTTATTCGCAGCCATTTATCACCCTCATCTCACACCTGCTCAAAAACTATATCATTAAAGGAATAAGACTAGAGGAAAGGCTTGTGTTATAGTGAAACGATATGCTCTATGTGATGAGAATTTTGTTGTCGCATGGGAAGCGGCCAAATCCTGATTTGAGAATAAACGAATTTTCATTGACATACAGCTGAGTGCTCTCTTTGGTGTCCTACAAGCACAGAGTGAAAGTGGTTCTTCAATTCAGAAAATCCAAGCCACTTTTACGGACTCTCTTGCAACGCTTAATTCCCACGACGTGAATACGAGCAACTGGGATCCAATACTGGTGTATCTGTGCTTCACAAAACTTCCCGAAGAAACGCTTACGCTTTGGGAACAATCACTTGCTGGACAGTCTGAGTTACCCACTTGGACCCAATTGGACGAGTTCCTCACAGCAAGGTTTGAGGTGGTTGAAAAGGTCCACTCAATGTGACCTAGAGCGAAACAACAAATTCAGACCCCATATCAAAAAATTGTGTTCTTACAGAAGTCACCCTACGTGAGGACACACACATTCGCAGCAGAAGCAACATCCCCTCGTTGCAAACTTTGCAAAGGGGCACATGCACTCAAATTGTGCCCAAAGTTTAAAGCAATGGCAATTAAAGCGAGAAATGATTTTGTTGCGAAAGAAAGTCTTTGCTTTAATTGCCCAGCTTACTCGCATCAGCGCAAAGACTGCCGGAGCACTTTCTCGTGTGCTCTGTGCAAACAGACCACATCACACAATTCTTCATGATGCCAATGTGAATGCATTACAAGGCAAGGTCTTAAGCTCAAAGAATTGGCAGAGAGTCCAGTCTCACACGACTAATGCGACCCCCTCCGAGCAATACCCTTCCTCATCTCGACCTGACACCAGTCAGTCTTACCACACCACCAATAACCAGAAGGTTATTCTTCCCACTGCCTTGGTGGCTATAGAACATGCTGGAGAATGTTTTACGTTAAGAGCTTTAGTGGACAAAGGTTTTTAGAGAACATTCATTTCCGAGAAAGTTCTCAATCGATTCAATTTCCATATGAGAAGGCTATCACAAGCATATCAGGTATGGGTGTTAATGTAGTTCAAAATTCCTCAAAAACTTGCCACCTAAGTCTTTGCTCGAAGAATCTGCGCTTCAAGCTCAAAGTCGCAGTAATAGTCTTGCCCAAACTGACTAATTAGTTGCAAAACCAAACTTAGCTGAAATTAGGAATCTCACTCTCGCAGATCCTAATTTCCACATTTCGGCACAGATTGACATGGTCTTGGGAAGTGATACTATCCCACATATCGTACTGGACGGTGTGAAAGCCAATGTTTTTGGGTCTCTCCTAGCTCAAAACACCGTGTTCGGGTGGATTTTGAGCGGCCCAACCCCTCCCCAGTGTGCATCGTTTAACACGACAGTAGAGGAAAACGACAATGAGAGTACCAGCGAGCAACTCAAACGCTTCCCCACGTTTTACCTTCCCCACCATGCCGTCGTTAAACCGGACCGCATCTAAACAAAAGTCCGTGTGGTTTTCAATGCCTCCAAAAAGACTTTTAATGGGCCTTCACTCAACGACGTCTTGTATACTGGTCCCACATTGCAGTCTGACCTTATGAGCGTGATCCTCAACTGGCGATCCTATCAATTCGCATTCACTGGCGATATTAAAAAGATGTACCGCCAAATTCTCATTAACCAAGAACACCGCGATTTTCAAAGAATTTTGTTCCGCCGACTCCCAGGTGGACAAATTGAAGATTTTGCCCTTAAGACGGTGACTTTTGGTGTGAATTGTGCGCCCTATCTCGCAATTCGAACGCTCCACCAGCTGGCTCAATATTATATCTCAACATATCCCGCTGCAACTCAAATTCTCAAACATAAGTGTTATGTGGACGATATCTTGTCTGGTGGACACGAACTCGAAGAGGCACTCGAAGAGGCACTCGAAGCGTAGCTGCAACTTAACGCAGCACTCGCCTCTGCAGGCTTTCCCTTAAAAAAGGTGGCAGTCAACCATAGCTCTCTATTAAAACATCTCTCCAAAGATGTTTTACTCAATGCCGAATTTCTTCAAAGACAAAAGCTCTACAAAGACGCTAAGCATTCAATGGAACGCATTCTCAGATTCGTTCTCATACCGTGTGAAAGCACCCCTGTCAAGCTCTTCTGCAACCAAACGGCAGATTTTATCGGCAGTAGCCTCGCTATATGATCCTGCCGGCTGGTTGGCACCAGTCGTTATCTTGGCCAAAACTCTCATCCAGCAGTTATGGCTCGAAGGCACGGACTGGGATGAATGTGTGAAACCCCTTTCGCTTCTTAAATGGAATGCATTTCTCATTCACCTTAAACCCATAGAAGATATTCGAAGATTCCGCGATGGGTAAACTTCTCTCCCAAGCACACCACCCAGCTTCACAGATTTTGTGATGCCTCGGAAAATGCGTACTGCGCGGTTCTCTATATGAAAAGCGTAGATTCAAATGGAAAGATCTCCACAATTCTATGAGTCTCAAAAACTAAAGTCGCTCCTCTTCAGACTATTAGTGTCCCAAGACTTGAGTTGTGTGCAGCAGTTTTACTCTCTAAACTGATTGCACACGTCTTGTTTCATGTGGAACCCTTCTCACACAAGTTTTTCTTATGGTCCGATTCTTCAATCGTGCTCTCCTGGCTACAAAAACCCCCTTTATGCATGGAAGACATTTGTAGCCAACCGAATCACTCTGATTAGGAATAATGGCTATCTTCAACAGAGGAGAATTGGCCTAAAGATCACTTTGCGCCTGTCACGGTTCCCGAATCTCGAACAGTGGAAGCCCTACTCGTTCTCTCCCCTGAGGCCGATCTGCTGAATAGCTTCTCGTGCTACTCTAGAGCGCTTCGTGCCTTCGCATACGTGCTTCGGTTATCAACGAACGCTTTGCCATCCCGTGGGTCTCCCATTTCAAACCCTGGAGGATTGTCCCACAAGGAAATTCGTAGAGCGAAATATAAGTTGATCAGGTCATCGCAAGAAAGGCACTACCAAGTTGAATGCGAAGCACTGTAGAGCTCGCAACCAATTTTGAATAAAAGCAGCATATTGTGCCGAAACTTCTTGGATAATGATGGGTTGCTTCGCTGTAATGGCCGTCTAGCTAATTCAAACCTAGACTACAATTCAAGACACCCTACAATTCTACATGCAAATAGTCGCTTCTGTACTCTTCTACTTGAGTTCACCCATAAGATTCTACTCCATGTAGAACATCAACTGATGCTGCAGATTGTGAGACAAGAGTTTAATGTTCCCAAATTAAAAAAACAAAATAAAGTTTTGCATATGTCAATGCAAGATATGCACCCTACACAAACATGCTCTACCTCTAGAGTGAGTAATATATCAACCACCCTTTACCTTTAAGTCGTCTCTTCTTAAAAAGGGTCCCCTCAGTAGAGGTTACGTATGCGTATATGTTTGTTTTGCGACAAAAGCGATTCATTTGGAGTTAGTTAGTAGCCTGACTTCAAACGCGTTTCAAGCCTCTTTTGCCCATTTGTTGGGCGCCTTGGGCTTCCCAAAAAAATTATGTCCGACAATTTTGTGGGCGCTAGCAAAACATTACTTAAGGAATATGACCAATTTATACAGACCACCTCTGAGGATGTATCAAGAAAATATAGTACTCATGGTCTAGAATGGTCATTTATTCCATCCTAAGCACCTCACATGGGCGGTTTGTGGGAGGCAGTGGTGAAAAGTTTTAAGACTCACTTAAAGAAAGTAGCCGGTTCCCATATCCTCTTCTTCGAAGAATTTTCGACACTCTTAGTGCGGATAGAGGCAGTGCTTAATTCTCGGCCATTATCCCCTATGAGTGAAAGCCCATCTGATGTCCTTCCGCTGACTCCAAGTCATTTTCTGAGAGGTCTTCCCATGACTACGATGCTAGAAAATGACAAGGAAGACATCTCTCTCATCAACCGGTGGGAAAAAATCAAAGCTCTGCACCATCAATTCGCTCGAAGATGGAAGCAGGAGTATCTGCATGAACTCCACAGGCGTTATAAATGGAAACATCCCCAGCGCAACGTCGAGAAGGATGATATACTAGCCATTAAAGATGAACAAGGACCCCCAGCGGAATGGCGACTAGGATGGGTCACCAAAACCATAGCTGGACCAGACGGGACAATTCGTGTTGCTGAACTCAAGACCCAAAATGGGATCATTTTGCGGCCTATCGTGAAGCTTTGCGTATTACCCTCACACAAAAAACATGCTCACCAAACATATAAAAGTCTAACAATTCATACTCTCTCATTTACTCTCCTAATCATGATTATCTCAAATCATCCAACTTATGGTCAAGTCTCTCACTAATTGCATCTCTGGGGTTCTCTTTTCTTTATTCCCCAACAGCACCTGGAGCAAATGCCGACTCTGCAAGGAGAAGCACTCCTTGCGATTCTGTAAACGGTTCCTGCGCATGGACACGCTGCAACGACGCCAAACAGTTCGCCGGCTGGGATACTGCCAAAACTGTATGGCTACATCACACTCTTTTGGAGAATGTCGGTCGAAAGCAGTTTGTCACCACTGCGGCGACATTCATCATTCGTTACTGCATGCGGGAGTGCGGGCCAAACCACCGGTCCACCAGCGGCTAGGGTCAGCCGTGGTCCCGGTTGTACGAAGCAATGGTCGCCCATCACGCCCTCTGATTCGCCAGCAGCACACCACCAAGCAGAAACATACCACTCGCCAGCAACGGCAGTACAAGTTCCGATACAACGGAACAGCTAGACACTGCGATCCGGGCTCTGAGCGGTCTTCGGGACAAGCTTAAGGTTGCACAAGTGCAAGGCCGGCGGGATGTCGACGCGTGAGACGCTTTCTTGAAAACTGTATTTATATGTAAAGAATGTCAGTCGTTGCATGCGTGCAACGTTTACGAGACAACGCTGTCTTGTAATCGGTCCCCTGCGTGCGACCAATGGTTATCCGGAATAAGTCGTTTAAATTCCCACATAACCGAATTATTTCGGACAACCAAAATATTTTCCAATAAATAGCGGCTGCCATGTTAAGGCAGTTAGTTAGTTCTACTCCATTCTGAACGGATGACTGACGTCTCGCAAATAAATCTATTACAACCAATTGAAACGCTGCTGGTTTTGTTCTTATTTTGTCGTGGAAATTTAAATTTAAATTACAGAACGGCTTTTGTGACACCTCACGGATTATACGAGTTTATACGTATGCCGTTTGGTCTTAAAAATGCTCCAGCCACATTCCAAAGGTTGATGAGCGATATACTACGATATTACAAAAATAAATCATGTGTAGTATATTTAGATGATATTCTAATGTTCAGTGTTTCTTTACAAGAACATATTCAAAACCAAAAAGAAATAGGACACATTCTTACGCAACAGGGAAAAAACCAAATCTCGAAAAATATAAAGTCATAAAAGATTTAAAAATATCTAAAACAAATTTACTAAAGACTATACAAACATAGCTCACCCTATTATAGCCACACTCTAAGAAAATATCAAAAAATTAATACATAGGATCTAATTATATAAATGCCTTCGAAAAATTAAAATATATTATCACCCAACACCCGATTTTGAAATATCCCGATACCGAGAGAAAATTTACAGTAATAACAAATGCATCTGACTATGCATTAGGGGCAGTACTTACTCAAGACAATTCAAGGACATTAAGCAAACACGAGAAGAACTATTCAACAAAAGACAAGGAGTTTTTAGCTGTGGTTTGGGATGTAACATTCTTCAGACCCTACCTATATAGCAGGAAATTTCACATACTAAGCGATCATCTTCCATTAAAGTTTTTGGTGATCAAACATCGAGGAAAAGACATGTTCTCAAGGCACCAAAAATGGATAATTAAGCTTAAAACTTACGATTATACCCTTGATTATTTAATAGGGAAGCAAAATAAAATTGCTAACTTTTTATCAACAATAGAAAATGATGAAATTAAAAACAATAGTTAAGAAGAGGAAGAATCGATACCAGAGGTAAACATTGAACTAGAGGAAACAACCGATAATGAATCAAATGATAAGACACTAGCCACTAACACTCTGCGGAAGAGAATTTACAAATTTAAATTGGAATCAAAGAAGCCATTGTAAACAAGTATTAAACTCAAATAATAATTCCACAAACGAAAATTGAAACAAATTTTAAAGAAGCAATAACTGTAGAAGAAATTAAATTTAAAACAATAGAAAATATTAAAGAAATTGATGAGTTACAGTTAAATAATAAAATAAATTTACAATAGCAATAATTGTAATAATAGCCATATTATTAATTGGAACAATAACTGGAAAACTATGTAAAAACAATAAAATGTCAATAGAAATAAGTCATTTAAGAGAAATATCCAGCACATCCAAATCGACAAAACAACCGGTATCTCTTACTGTAGCACACGCATTGATTTAATTCATAAAATACAACGTTTGCTTCCTCAAAATACACAGATTCTTCAAAGTAAGAGACAAAGATCACATATCAATATATGAAGCTTGATACATGCGGGCGTACCTCAAAGCAGTGTGCTCGTAACTTTTATCCTCAGCAGAGCTACGTGTCCACCGGTCACCCTGAACAGGGTCATAGTCCACAGATCAACGATGTGGCATACTTAGCAGTTCACTTAGACCAACGACTCACTAGAAGCTTCTATCGCATCCCTCATCCAGTGCACCATTAGCACTAATATGCAATGCTACTGATACTGATAGAGGAGCTGCACTTGAGCAACAAATTGATGGAGTATTGAGTCCTTTGGCATTCTCGCAAGCTCAATGCCGCTTAAAAAAAAACCATAACCCTTATGATCTAGAGCTAGTAGCTATATACGATACTATTCGATACTTTCAATTTTCACTTGAAACTTGAACTTTTGTTATAAAAACTGATCATAAGCAAATAACGTTTGTCTTTTCGCAGAAACTAGAAAAAGCCTCTCTTTGTAATCTTCGCCGTTTGGATTTCATTTCACTAGCATCACTACATTTAGTGGGTTCAAACAACAAAAAACGAGAACTCCGAATTGAGCGAACTTCTGCAAGGGACAACATCGTTAAGCTGTAATTAGTTAAACTCAGTGACGATATAAGCTTCCAATGTGTAGTTATATGTGCGCTATTCCATTGTTGCTTCTATACATGCTTTGTCGCACACAAGTGGAAGAGCCGTATTTCAGCAAAAAAAGATAAAGACACAAGTGGCCGTCATTGAGAAAAGATGATACCTTTTTGACTCGAAATTGTTTACCTTGCCATTGAGCTAAGATGCATCGTCGCAGTTCACAAATTTTTACAACAAATTCTAAACGAATATGTTGTAAAATGCACGTGATATTGCGTGTTAGAAAAATCAGTATGTTCAACAGCAAATTAAAATGTTTTATTAGAGATACTTCTGTCTGAAGAAATACAGGTACATAGCGGCTATTATTTATTAAAAAATTAGAATATTGTAAACCAAACCAATAGCAAAGGATATTAGTCGATTTCATAAGAGCTAAACATTGACCGCACGCAAGGGCCGATAAAAATATAGTTAATATTTAAATTGAATGTTGCACGCAGGCAACGAATGATGCGAAAATTGGTTTAATAAAAGTATGGAACATCTCACGCGTCAACATCCCTCGTTGATTAATATCGATAATGCCTGACCATGATCGACAGATTTTCACGTTGGCCCGAGGCGGTGTCTCTCAAGGACATGAGTGCTTCCATCATATTAACTATTTTATGGAGACATTGGTCTAAGGATATGATCGATTGAGCGACTTCAATAACAGGTCGATTTGATCGAAGAAGATACTTCGATAGTTGATTACACGACACATAGAAGAAATGACAGATAGAAGAAATGACAGATAGAAGGCATTGACTCGTACACATTTGTTAATTAACAAGATAATTTATATTCCAAAAAGATATCAATTCATACTTTAATAAAGCAAAACTCCCAATATTTGATTATTTATACAGTGGAACGAAAAACAAATAATTTCATTAAATAAATTGTAAAATATTTTAACTTTTTAATGGATGGTTGGCTTTTCTTGATCTAGAGCTCGTTTAATTTGGTACCTAGAAAAGAAAGGTTATTACAGGGTTCCATACTGTCAGGGGTCAAACTTTTTTGCATCCAAATTTTCGAATCCCCATAACTTTTAAACGAGTGAACGGATTTTTAAATACCAAGAGATTTTTTGTGCAAAATTGTTTTAACTTTAAACTGTGTGTAAACATTTTTAAAAATAATATTTGATAGAAAAAATTTGAGAAAAATATATTTTTTTCAAAGATACCCCAAAATGTTCCTTATTTCATCACCTTTTTACCTCCAAAGAGCATTTTTGATCCGCAGTATTTGTATGAGTTACAAATAAAAAACCAGCTCAGCGCATAAATATTTCATAAAAAAAGTTGTAAAAAAAATTTGTTTTAATTTTTAACCTTTTATGCCAAAATGTTCCTTATTGCATCACCTTTTTACCCCTCAAAGAGCATTTTGGGCAAGCAATATTTGCAAGGGCGTATCCAGCTGTCCTTGACCAGTAATCTATACTGCTTTGGACCATTAGAACCCATCTACTAATTATAGCCACCAATTCAATGGCTTCCCCTGACCCCACCTGTATACGCCTTTGAAAATTTGTATGAGTTACAAAAACAAAACCAGTTAAGCGCAACGCACTAAACTATCGCAAATGCTTTGCTTGCCTAAAAGTTGCCGTGATTTATCGACAGAAGAAAAAGAAAACTAAAAATCAAGGCAAGCAAACCAGATTACATGCATTTAATTTTTAATAACAATTCTTTGCCATCGATAGGTATAAACGAGCTTCTGCTGTCAAAATTTGCTAAGAATGTGCAAGTTGCAAGCTCGCTCGAGCTGCTAATCTTTTTAAATTTCCACCAATACCGTTCCATGTGATGCTTCATTGTAGTCCCATTCAGCATCCACCCCAACATCTTTTTTATGATTCAACAAATTAGCAAAATTAAATCGATTTGTATAATGTTATACTGCTCCATCAGTAAAATATATTATTTTAGTTATCAATAAATTTTGCTCCTTAAAATTTTTCATAAGAATTTTTTGTATTCAGTATTATGTGTGAGATTATTATAAAGGACAACCATACTATTATGTTAAATTTACTGATTTTTAACATAATAGTACACAGCTGTATGAATGGAATCTTGATTGTTGTTCCAATAAAATGACAGAAGCATTTTGAGCTAGGAATGCGTGGTTCTCTGCAAAATCACATACTAATAGTAATTCCCCTTCTTGTAATGTTTCCTTGAATTGCTCTAAAATTCTTGCTTGCTGTCTAGCAATAAAATCGTGATTCCTTGAAACTGTCAATTTCTCATATAATATTTCAACAAATTCATTACTATTCTGAATTTGAGATATTAATGTTGAACGGTCTGTGCTTTCCCAAATTTAAAATTCAATTTCATCAATTCCGTTCGACTCGAAAATCTTATTTAAATGATCTTTTATAATATCGATATAAATTTTGAATTCTAAAGAGTGACAATGAGATGACGCATTTTTACAGACCATGATTTTTAAACAATCTTTATAAGATGTGAGTTTTAAAGCACAGTCAATAAAGGTGTAGATGCTCCGACGTTCATTAAATGATCATTTTCGTGGTAAGAACATACACATACCGAATGTGTTCCAATAAAGCTCCGAAAGATTACACAAAATTAAACGCTTCTGTACATGAACACACTTTCCATTTGATTGCTTCACAGAAACAAATTCTTTTTTATCTGGCAAAATACGACTATATACGGAAATTCTTTAATCGTCAAATTTTCTTCAGCGAAAAGAATAAATGGTACCCAAAAGTATCATGCAGTTATACCTATCGATTGCAACGAGTTGTTAATATAAACATTTAGATTTTCTGCAGAATCTGTTTTTTTTACACCAAAGCGTGGACATAAACGAAAACCACATAAGCATTAAACTAAATACTAAAGACAGTGGCGTAACTATACCATCTGGGGCCCGTGGCAAATTCTTTTGATGGGGCCCTATCAGTAAAAATCGTCACGTTGTACTCAGTTTAATTGTAATAAACTTCGAGATTTTCAGTGTATTCAATTACACGTTGTATATGTCCCACTAATGGCCATAGGCCTCCTATCTTAGGCGAGAGGGAATGGTCTGTAGTCCCCACGCTAGCCGAATGCGTATTCACATTCATCCATAGAACATAATATCTCAATGCATTCATCATCTATTAGCTAGCTTTTCGGTGAAGGAACAACCAAATAACAATATAATTTCAATAAGATATTTATAACAAATTCTTTTTTTCGAGCTTTCTGTTCCGCAAAAGTGTCTATAACATTATCAAAGTTTAAAGATCGGGCCATAGAATTTTGAATAGACAGAATAGCCAAGTTACATAACCTGTCTTGTCTCATAGAGTTTCTTAAATAGGTTTTTATCAATTTTAGTTTTGAAATGATCGTTCTGCACTAGCTGTAGTCATAGGAATTGTAAGAAATAACATTAATGCAGTGCATACTTTAGGAAAGCTGCAGGACATAAAATGATTTTTTATTATTTATAATCAGCAAGGTCTCTAATACACGAAGATTTTTCTATTTCGTCTCTGAAAGTGGATCGAAAACTGAGAATTTCTCTGGCCAATGATTCAGATATGTCTTTATTATATATCTCAACAAATTCTAGAGCTTTTTTTAATAGATCAGTGTCAATTAAAACTTTTTAAGTGGAAGGCTGCAAAACACTGAAATTTTAAACAATTTCATTCATTGGAAGGAAACGCGATTTCAGTTGGTTTATAATGATGTCTAATACTCAATAAAATATGTTAACTTTGAACAAAGTTTCCGGATCTTGGAGACGCTCATCTTCGCAAACAACTTAATTTCTTTCATCTAATTTGCAATTTAACAGAATTGTTTTTGTAGCGCTTTTTGGACTTCATCAAACCGAACTTTTAAAGCAAAAACGGGATCATAACGTCCTGTTCATCTAGTAGGGCTTATTGTTTTTAATGTTATGGAAGTTAAAGACTCACTTTCTCTATTAGATATAAAACTTGATAAAATATTCCATCTTTTGATACTATGCCCATCAATAACCTCTGTGCATATCAATAACCTCTCTCATTGCATCATTGATTACTAGATTTAAATTATGAGCAACACAGTGAACATATATGGCATTTGGCTCGACATCTTTTATGAGTTTTTGAACTCCACCATAAGTCCCTTTCATTGTGTTAGCACCATCATATCCTTGTCCTCGACACATATTTAGTGGAAGATTTTTTTCATTTATGAATGAATATGCTTGGACTTCATGAAATCCTAAAAATGTTTCTTTAATGACAAGTACCTTTGGGATACCATTACCATATTTTTACGTAACGTAAGACAGGAATCCAGATGAATTTTTGGTGTCTCGTGTCTTTGTATGGCATCTACAATATGTTACCAGTCGTCATAGCCCGCAATCTAAATATTCTGTATTTTTTTAGATGCCCGTTTTGCGAATAATCAACACGGTTCACAATACGCCTTCTGAAGTATTAAATAATAGGATACGTTCGAGTTTTACGCCAGACTTGGAAACAATATAGTAATGTTTTTTTAGAAAAGATCTATTGTCACTTTCTTTTAAGAAAGGGCCCTTA
This sequence comes from Leucophenga maculata, assembly GCA_035044805.1. NCBI lineage: Eukaryota > Metazoa > Arthropoda > Insecta > Diptera > Drosophilidae > Leucophenga > Leucophenga maculata. The sequence goes on along the minus strand of JAWNNP010000040.1, from coordinate 33,964 downwards.
GGTTTACAATGTCCGTTTTCAATCACGAACCTTTTCACTTGATCAGTTAGCTCTTTAAAATTACCCTTATCAGTAACATATTGCGAAGATACAATATTGTTCATGCTAAAATATAATTCTCTTTGATTTGCTAGTACCTTGTTGTGGTTGTTCTGGATCTGGGTAGTCACTGGTGTTGGGTGCTGCATCTAATAATTCTGGTATACTTTTAGTAAGGTCCAATTCTTCACTTTTAAAGCACTGTTCACTCGAATTTTCATTATTTATGTCATCATTTTTCAAGTACTGACTAATTTTAGGTAGCTTTTTATTTTTATTCAGTCTCTTTCTCTTTCGTTTTTCGCTCCCACTTAAATATTTTCTGGAACCAGACATATTAATATCTAACTTTCACAATCAACTTTACTTTGCCACCATTTTCATATTCAATAAAAGAACAAATACGAAAAATCAAAGATTCAAATCATCAATTGTCAAAATAATCACACAAAAAATACGCAGTCAGTAGAGCCCTCATAAAAAAATATCAAATCCGGAATTCCCCTAACATAGTGTTGCTAGCTCGCCCCAGCAGCAGCGCCACGAAACAAGTTTCTTATTTTTTTTTTATTATTTCTTAATTTGCAATCTGACAAATATCAATAAGCAAATTTTATAAAATTTTACAATAACAGGAATGCCTAGTCCCCAGTGCGACTAGATATTATGTACTAACTTTTATATAGCCACAAAAGTTTAATTAATTATATACAAATTTATTTTCTAATTAAACCTATCTGGGAGATCAAGAACATGAAATCTTTTAAGTCTTCGAAAAGTTTCACTGCTATCTGCTAGATTTATAGCAAGATTATTGCTATGGTTGAGCAGTCTATCAATATATCTTCTACTAAATAATGCTATTTCATCTTTAACAAAGGTAATTTTAAGATCGTTATGAATGTCCGCGTTTGAAACAAACCACGGAGCATTGAAAATGGTTCGGAGAGTTTTCGATTGATATCGTTGTAAAATTTCAATGTTTGACTTGCATAAGTCCAAACTGGTTTTAATATGGTCCTATACAGTCGAACCTTATTCTCTAAGCTGAGTTGAGAATTTCTTCCCAAAAGCCAATACATTTGCTTCATTTTAAAATTTAGATGCGATACTTTAGCTTTGATATGCACCTTCCATGTCAGTCTGCGGTCAAGGTGACCTCCAAGGTACTTCACCGAGTCATGTTGCGGTATTTCTAAGCCATTCAACAGAACTGGTGGGCAACGAAACAAGTGAAAACAAAATGAGGAATTCCCCGATCGTCAATGCTCACCCGCGCTGCCAACGTACCTCGACAAAATTTGTAGAAACCAATGGATGCGTTCTAAAATGAATAGAGATGTGCAATTATATTGACGGTTTTTTGACGGTCAAAAGTACGTAAAATTACTCGTCACGGGTAACGTGTACATCTCTAGAAATGAATCAACATATTTTTGCTTAGGTTGGTTGAAATGCTTAACGTTTAACTTGAAATTGTATTATGGTCTTTAGTTGTTGAGCAGAACTTACAAAAATATACTTTTCAAATAAAATAAAATACTCAGGTACAGTGTAATAAAAATATTTATTTTACTAGAGTATTTTTGTATCTCGGTGACCGAGAACTTAATAAAATAATCGAAGGCCAGCTGCACCGAATATTTTACAAATACTCGGTGTACCGTAATTGGAAAAATTTAAATTGATGAAGTAAGTTACATTCAATATACAAAAATAAATACGTACTATGTAGTTATATCGCTGATCTTGATGAATAAGGTGATTAAATAAGGAACATTTCGGGGTATTTTTGAAAAAAAAAACAAAAAAAAATTTTTGTGTAAATTTTTCCTATCAAATATTATTTTTAAAAATGTTTACGATACACAGTCTATCAGGCATGTCACGTAAATCGAAAGAGAAAATCGGTTGGATTGGTTTTCACATGCTGCTCTATTCTATTGTCTATTTATTTACGACATGCCAACTTTTTGCAAACACTATACTAAAATGTATGTTTAAATACACATTTATTGTGCACTAAATTAAAAAAATAAATATATCACAATCTATATTTAAATCTTATTTCATATATAAAACATAAGAAATTGAATAATTCATTAAAACAAATAATTCGAATGATTTTAATTTTTGCTTTTAACAAGTTGGAATTATTGTTCTCGGTTGGTTTAATAAACTGCAATATTTGACGAGATGATTACTAAAATACAAAATATCTAATTTAGTCTAACGAAATGTATATTAATAATAAAAACTAATGCAAATTAGTTCGATAGTAAGTTCTGTTCGAATTTCTATCACTACCTGAAGTTAACACCATTTATTCAAGCTTTAATCTACTAAATCCCTCATGCAGCCGTGCAGACAGTATGGCAATCCTGCAATACACAGACCTAAAATCATATTTTTTATTTTAGTTTTCAAATATTCTACAAAATATATAATTGCCACAAAATGGAGAACTTTTTTTTAAGTATCATTTTTTTCAGAGAATGCCTCATACGCTAATACGTTTTTGCGGTGTATAGAGCATCGCGATCGAAATCTTCAGTAGAGCGTCGATATTGCGTGTATAATATAAATGTATAAGGGGCATAATTTTCAGAAATAATGTGATTTTTCCCCATTCTTATCTATACAGATAAATAAAATTGGAATGTCTGTAATATTAAAATTACAAATTTTTACTAAGAGAGAGGATTTTGAGATATTACGTCACAGAAATGAAGCTAGAAAATTCTATCAAAAGTTCAAGCGTCTGACCGAGGGTTTTAAACCCGGAGTAACTTTCTGTAATGATGACAATGGAAATCTGGTTACGGATGAACAGGAATCACTGAGATTATGGAGGAGTCAATTTTCTCACCAACTCGGAGGTGATGAAGAGCATAATTCCGCCGATAGAGAAATGACACCGGAACCACCAGTTAGTGATGGCACTATTGTAGAGCCACCGGACTATAACGAGACCGGTTCAGTTTTTAATAAGCTGAGAAATAACAAAGCGGCAGGCTCTGATAGGCTGCCAGCTGAGTTATTTAAGACCGGCGGCGAAGAGTTGGTAGGAGTATGCACCAACTTTTATGCAAGATATGGTCCGAAGAACGCATACCCAATGACTGGAATCTTAGTGTTATCTGTCCTATCTTTAAGATTTGCGCCAACTACCGCGGAATAAGTCTTCTTTCCATCGGATATAAGATCATGTCGCGCGTATTGTGTAATAGGCTGAAGTCATATACAGATTCACTGATAGGACGATATAAGTGTGGCTTCAGACCAAAAAGGTGAAGCAAAGACCAAATATTCACATTACGTCAAATCTTGGAAAAGACCCGTGAGTTTAACAAAGACACACACCGCATATTTGTCTCGGCTCATAGCTGTAGCGGTGAATGAGGACATGACGAAGTACTTGGTGTTCTCTCGCACTTCATCGCATCTTGGTCAGGGACAATGGAGAATTTCAACTTCAGTGTTGTAGAAAACTTCGTCTATCTTGGATCCGAGATAACCAGAAACAACAACATCAGCCTGGAGATCAGGCGAAGAATCACGCTTGTAAACAGATGCTTTTTGGGCTGAGCAAGCAAATGAGAAGTGAAGCCCCCTCTCGACTGACGAAAATAAAGGTCCATAAGACGCTGATACTCCCGGTCCTATTGATCGGCGCGGAGTCATGGACCGTGATTGAGTCGGATGAGACAGCGTTGAAAGTCTTCGAGAGGAAGATTCTTCGCAGGAATTTCAGTCTTATTAGAGTTGAACCGCGAGATGTACAAGCTATTCGATGAGGTTGACATAGTCCAGCGCATAAAATTCCAGCGGCTGCACTGGGCTGGGCACTTCATTCGAATGTATGAAAGAGCTCTAGCACGAATTGTTTACATGGGGGGCCAAAAACTTGATTGGTGGTCGCTGAAATAGAGGATGACCGGGCACTCGATGGAATGACCAGGTATGAAGAGATCTCTCCGTACTTGGCATTCAAAACGACTAGCGCCAGCGCGCACTAGACTATGGAGGCTATGGAGGTACATTTCGACTTTATGCCTGTCTGTTTGTTCTGGCTAATTTTGACGGGGCTTTGTTAATTTGACGGGACTTTCACTGGCAGATAACTGATGTAATAGGGAGTACAATATCTTTGCATCTATGTAAGGAACGAGGATAGTATTTGATATGCGTATCAATAGGATAAGTAGGAAATCATTTAATGAGTTTGATCAAGGTCATAGGGGGCGGTGCCCTTCCCCCAATATAAGCGATAAACATAAATTGACATATCTTTGCATCTATGTGAGGTACGGGAATGATATTTAGAATACATGTTGATGTGATCAGGAGAAGTGAAAAGTGAGTTTTTATGGGGCACAGTGAAACGCGCTGGGCTCAGCTAGCAGCAAATAGAATAGGAACAAGTAAGGAAATTTCAGTCGGGCGTAACCGACTGTAAGAGGCCCTGTACCAGTTCAGTTCGCCTAACAAACACATTAAATGTTTCCCGAGCTTATGACCAAACACATGACCACTTCTCACTGCGCGAATATGAATGAAAACAAAAAGGGGGGTCGTTCAAATTCAATTGCTTATTAAATCGTCATTTTTTAAAATAATCTTGTGAAATTCCGGAGCAGTCCTAGTCGAATGCAAAAAACACGAAGTCTCTATCTATTACCGTTTCCGAGATGCTTTCGTTCATACGGACGGACGGACGGACAGACGGACATGTCTATATCGACTCCTCTATCACTCCTGACCATAATGGGGGTAACTTTGGGGGGTCTCCGACCATTATTTCTACCTGTTACATACATTTGCACAAACCCAATAGGCTCTTGTACCTTCGGTACAGGGCCTAAAAAGAGCAAGCGCTCGAGAAAATTCTGTTAGTTTCTTCTGTCTATTAATATTTGTTATTGCTATAAACCAAAACCTTTTGTAAATATAGATTTCTTCTATTTTAATACCAACTGCCAACAATGAGTATCTAGATAGTCTTCTTGATTTGTCTTTGCACAGGATCGGTTTCTGGATCTGGTGTTTGTTGACAATGATTTTAATATATCCGTTGACAGAATACCTCCGGTAATACCAGAAGATAATTATCGTCTAACTTTGCAGCTATCTTTTCAGCTCGAAAAAGTTCCTCGTGTGAGGAATGTAAAATCTTTTCAACGTGTCAGATGTTTTAAGAAAACGGACTACGCCAAATTAAATCTTTTATTCAGTACTGATTGGACAGTTCTCGAGGCTTGCACTAACATTGAGGCGGCAATGATTATTTTCTATTCAATCGTTTTCAATTACTTAGACAGATGTATTCCATACATAACTGTATCAAATTCAGCCTTGGTTCTCTCGAAGTCTCAGTCGTTTAAAAATATAAAATCTCGCCTTTTCAAACAGTAAAATGAAACCGGTTCCACTGTCGATTACAGTAAAGTTTCTATTGCTTGCTCTAACTTAAACTCATTAAATAAACAGTGTTACGCTGCTTATTTATTAAGAGTAAAAAACAATGTGCGCAATAATACTAAAAGCTTTTTAAGCTTTTTTATATATAAAGCGTAAAAATGCAGCTTATCCTGCTAACTTCCATCTTAAAAATAATGAAGCGTCCTCTAATTCTCAGATATCGGATTTATTTTTTGGATTTTTTGCTTCTTTCTTTCAATCTACATACGCTAATTTTTCTCCTAACCGTACAACATCACATCCCTATGTTATCCCATCATACGACTTTATATCATATTTTGTAGTTACCATATTTAATGTGCTAATTTCTCTTAAATCTATTAAATTTTCATGTCTTCCTGGTCCTGATAATGTTCCTAATTTTATTCTTAAACACTGTACCAGCTCTATTTGTACTCCATAGTCTTTTTTTTTTAAACTTTCTATACAACAAAGCAAATTCCCAACTCTTTGGAAACAATCTTTTATCATCCCTTTACACAAGGGAAGTAAATCTGATGTTGCGAAATATAGAGGTATTGCTAAACTGTGTTTTATATCTTAATTATTTGAACAAATTATAACTGATCAATGACAATGATCCGTTTTGTCATTGGTTAGTCTACTGCAACATGGATTTGTTAAAAGCAGATCCGTTTGTACCAATCTTTTAGAATTCACCTCTATTGTAAATAAAGGTTTTGTGTCCGGCCGCCAGACCGATGTTGTTTATATAGATTTCAGCAAAGCTTTTGACATTGTATGTCTTAGTCACCTTAGGCATAAACTGAAAGCTTTAGGATTTCCACATTCTTTTGTAAATTGGATACAGTCCTACCTTGTAGGTAGATCTCAAAAAGTTTAATTTAACAATTGTTTGTCTAAATCTATAGATGTGTCTTCTGGTGTTCCACGCCATATACATCAATACATAATGCTCATGTATTGATGTATGCTGATGATGTCAAACTATGTTTGTCAAATTCTGATGTCTCCCAACAAAAATACTTCTAAATGTAAATGCGTAACAATCTATCGCAGAAAACGTTTTGTCATGACCTATTTTCTGGATGTTCATAACCTTACTAGACATATTTATATTAATGATTTAGGAATCCTTATGGACCCTAAATTAAACTATAAAAATCATATTAAGTGTATGGTTAATAAAGCTTTCCTTGGCTCTACATAGCGTTAGTCTAAAGAATTTAATGGCCCTTATACTACTAAACTTCTATACACATCACTTGTTCGTCCGATCATGGAATTTGCATCATGTGTTTGGAACCCACATTATGTAATTCACCAAGATCGTATCGAGTCAAAAACAGTTTCATATATTTGCGCTCAGTAACCTCCATTGGGCTTCTGATATACATCTCCCTCCTTATGTGGATCGATTGAAACTTATTGAAGTTGGGTCAAAATTTTTTAAAAAAAATCAATGCTGGCAGCATATCTTTAGATTTTTTTAAAACTTGGTGTTAATGTATTAATATAAAAGAAAAGAAAGAGTATTTACATTTTTTTCGAAAATCTTTAATATTTTGATTTTTACCGAACATCAAAGTTCAAATATTGTAGTAGTTTTGTGTTTTAAGGATGAATATCTTGTAGACATTTTTTTTTTTTTTTTTTTTGTATAATAAGTAAAAATTCATAAATTTAAAAGAAATATTAGCCAAAAAAATATTATAAAATTTGACGCCAAAAAAAATTTTCTAAAATTTATATATCATTTTTTCGACCAAAAACACCCCTTCGATTTGTCTTTAGTAACAATATTTGCATTCCTTATTTCTTGACGAAACTTTAAAAAAAAATTGATTGAGACTAAAAATAGCCGTGATGTCAACGTTTTTGTCTTGCGGCGCACGCTTTTCAAATGTAAGGCAATGCACTTGAAACTTCGGTCGCGCCTTCTCACATTTTTGGTTGAATCGTAATATCATTTCGCTTATTAAGATGTTTGTAGTTATTATTAATAAGAAACAAGTATTTTAAATTAATTGTGGTTGTAAATATTTTGTAAGCAAATGAATTATGTTGCAGTAATCGTTGTCGAAGTTATACATGCATTATTAAGATCAAGCGACTATTGATTAATTTTAATCATCAATAATAATCGATATGAATCAAATAATTACATCGAAACGTTGTATAGTTTAAAATCGGTAGATGCAGAATATACTTTGCAGAGCATTTCTATTTCATTAATTGGAACAAAACAATAGAAATTTCTAGTACCTTCAATTTGGCAAGCTTTAGAAAAACGATGTCTCAAACGTCCATTTATCTTGTGTTCGTCCGCAGTGCAAAATATTACGGTAATATTACAAATTCTGATGACATACACCCCAGCGTCAGCAATAACAACATTATCGATTTAAAAGACTACAACAGCCATGACGGGTACAGTTATAATCCGTTCGGCTATTTTAAGTCTCAATCATTTTTTTTTTAAGTTTCGTCAAGAAATTCGAATATTTTTAGCTTTTGGTCAAAAAATTTAAATATAAATTTTAAAATATTTTTTTGGCTAATATTTTTTTTGAATTGTTGAATTTTTACCTATTATAAAAAAAAAAAACACGAACTAAATCGGTTTCAATGTCTCCAAGATATTCATACTTAAAATACAAAACTGCTTTGATGTCCGGTAAAAATAAAATATTAAAGATTTTCGAAAAAAATTTAAATACTCTTTCTTTTCTTATATAGTAATACATTTACACCAAGTTTTAAAAAAAATCAAAAGATATGCTGCCAACATTGATTTTTTTGAAAATTTTTTACCCTGTTCCGACTCTACCTGCTCGTCGGTCAATGCTTTTTGTCCTTTTCCTTCACAAGATTCATTGTGGGGCATTTGATTCTCCTTATTTACTTCAATCTTTATCTTTAATTGTTCCTTCACGCTTTACGCGTAACTATGTGCCTTTATGGTTATCATTTTTTTACAATAAGCTATGCTTGCCACGATTCAATTGGGACTCTATAACAAATTTTCCCGTTTGTTCTTCTACAATTCTTCTTTAAATTGCATAAAAAATCTGTCCTTATCTCTAAACTTCAATAAATTGTAATTTCGTATTTTCATTTTAATCTTTTGATTTTTAATTGCGACTGCTTGGACTACTCCATGGCTGTGAGTCGAGGCACAGTCGGTCAACTGTGCGACTTTTTTTCTCCATTTTTATCGATTGGTTAGAAATTAGATGTTCAGGGAGTAACTTAGTCTTATATTATTTGTAATGCAACTGTTAAAATTTGTAATTTGTAATTGTATTAAATAAATAAATAAATAAAAGACAAAGAAGGTGCGATTTGTGGATGAGCACCGCCGTTTAAAGTAGCTTCAACAAATATTCTTTAAAAAATATATTTTGTACAACCTCATCTGTATTATCTTAACCGTGCGGCTACAACCACGTTTCAACCTACATATGTACGAATGAACATTTATATTGTATTCTATTTATGCATTCTCGTTTCTTATCTCAAATAAAATTTTATTTATTGTTTATTTTTTTTTTTTTTATTTAATATGAGTGATAAAGTTTGCTCGTGTTTGTATTTGACTTAGTGTTTGTATACCCTACGCAATAAAGGCTTTAGTCGATTGCTGCACTCGGCTTAATCAAGACTGAGTCGACGAGATTATCGTTGGAATTCCTTGCATGAATACTTTTCAATGGTACTGATAAAATATGGTAAACGTACGGTAGTACAGAAATATATTTCGGTATATATTTCGCTTGATACATGTTAAAATGTACCGAAAGCATTCATATATGTACCATTAAAGAGCCCTACCTATATCATCAGGTGTATGTAACGTATAAAAGAAAACCCGATTTGTACCTTACAAGGGTTAATCAAGTTTTCATTACACAATTGTTTTTGTTCTTTAATAATGAGATAAGGTAAATTCAGCAGGAAGACTTCTGACACGCTGTCAAACGCTGTAATCAAAAATTGATAAACTTAAAAAATGTATATAATATTAAAAAGGCAAAATCAATATTAGCAATGACTAAAAAAAAAAAATCTAAAACAAATACGAGCAAATGAGATTACAATTAATATAATAATCGATAAGTGTATCGGCCTTATGAAGTGGACACACATTATTGAGTACAATTTCATTTCAATTCCATTATATATGACTTGCTTCGATTTGTAGGCCAAAGTTAATTACGTTTTTGATTTAACAACTCGTCATAATACACTTAAGAATAAAATTTATATTTATGTATTGTCGATTTCGCGGTACTTGAGTGGAGATCGTGAAGCGGCATATCCATTGTATACATCCAATAGAAGCACGACTTTGCGTCTTTCATTAGACGCTACGCTAATGGCAATTGTTGTTGCTTTTAGGTGGGCTGGCACTTTTTTCCAGTATAGAAATATGATTGGCTGATTAAAAGCACAGGAAGTCGATAGGTCGAAAGATAATAATAGAACGCCTCTTTAGAACTCGTATATGTAAATCAACTTTCATTTTTTACCAAGAGATAACATTAATTTTAAATGAAATTACACTCCTGACATATGTTTCGAAGAATTTTTTACTATACAGTCGATCTCTTCCAATAATAATACTCTGTACTTATGTACGTTGTATTAGAAGAGCTCCGAATCCCGGTTAGGGCATGTTACTTGATTTTTTTTTGTATAACGCTGTCTGCTAAATATCCAGTGCTATGCGTGACAAATATTTTTGTCGAAATCAATCCTAATCCCCATATAAGCGATAAGTAAATTGCTATATCTCTGCAGCGATTTGAGATACAGAGATTAATTTCGATACATATGGTGATGGGATATGGAGAAGAAATCCTGGTAAGTTTGGTCCAAATCGAAGGGGGCGACATCCCACCCTCCATATAAGCGATAGAAAAAAATCGTCATATCTTTCAATCCATTTGAAGTACAGAGAAGAAATTTGTACTACATGTTATTACGATAAAGTTAAGTCATCCTATTAATTTTGATCAAAATTGGGTGGGGCGATATCCAGCCCCCCAAAAAATTTTTAAACAAAATTTATCATACATTCGAATCCATTTAAAGTACAGATATGAAAATTGGAATTCGTGGTAATGGAATAGAGAGAAGTAATCCTATTAATTTTGGCCAAAATCGGAGGGACCACACCCCGACCCCCATATAAGCGATACACAAAACTCGAAATATCTTTCAATCCATTTGAAATTTGGTATACGTGTTTCTGGAATAGGAAGAAGTAAATTTATTAAGCTGCGTTAAAATTGGTGTGGTGTTGCCCCGTCACATATATGCAAAAAATTTGCATATGTAAATTGGTATACATGTTAATGGGATCGGGAGAAGTTTTTTTTGAGGCTGATGCCCCAATCCATCTATAAGCAATAAACAAAATTTGTCATATCTTTGCATTAATTTGAGACACAGCGATAATCTTCTTATTATTGGGACCAGGAAAATTCATTCATATTATGTTTGCCTAAAATCAGAACCGTCGATGTCCCGCCCTCCATACAAGCGATAGTCAAAAATCGTCATATTTTTGCATCTATTTGAGTTATAGGACTCAAATTTGGTATACATGTTAATGAGATTTATTATATTTAAAGATTATTATATTAGAAGGGAGGTGATACCACCCTTGCTTAAAATTCAAATCTAACAAATTACAGGTCGCTATATCGAAGCACTTTTTTATTTGAAGATAATTCTAACCTTTGCAATTTATTTTCAACCAACTTGTCTTGATCAGATAGAGCTAAAATTAGATACATATACACGCGTTAAGAACAAATGAAAATACAATACTATGAGACTTTTGAATATAGAGCGCGTGCGAGATGGCACCAAGTTATTCGTCTTATCCTCATTCATCGATAGACCCATAAGCCGAGACTATTTTTCAATCTCTAGGAATGCCTTGCTGACTCGCTGTTCCTGCGTACCGATGATATCAATATCACAATATCCTTTTCCGCGAACAGAAACAGTTCTTTTTGGAAGATCGAGCTCAACATATTCTGTATGTGCACGCACGCACGACAGAGCATCGCCCTACTTGAAACCTCACTTGGTATTAAAGGGTTCGAAGAGGTTCTTTCCTACCCTGATAACACTTTGTGTAATTGATAACGTCATCATGCTAAGACGAACGATCTTTGCCGGGACACCAGGGTGTCAAAAAACTTTGATCGTATCGGCGTGTCGAAAGCGGCTTTTTAGTCGTCAAATTGGTGGTGTGTGTGTCGTATTTTGAACTCACGGGTCTTTTCCAGGATTTGTCGTAAGTGAGCACTACGACATCATTTTTGGTCTGAAGCCACACTAATATTGTCCTATCAGTGAGTCCGTATGTGGCTTCAGCTTAATACACAACACGCGCGACACAATCTTGTATGCTACGCAAAGAAGACTTATTCCACGGTAATTGGCGCAAGCAGCGGGGTCTCTTTTCTTAAAGATGGGAGCAAGAACACTGAGATTGGGTATGCACTCATCAAACCATATCTTGCATAAAATTTGGTGTACACTCCTAACCATTAATCGGCGGTATTGTGCTCTTCATCGCAAAATTTTAAAAAAATTACTCCCTCATTATATCAGTGATTCTTGTGCAAGTTCCTTCGGGGTTAAGACTTTCGTTCAGACGTTTGACATTTTTAAAAAAAATTTTCGAGTTTCATTTCTGTCACATTACCTCCCAACATCGTCAAACTCACGCCTCTCGTGATCCTTTTTTTGCGCCTAAAAAGGCGTTTCTCCCCTTTCATCGTGAATGCCAAATTTTCTGACGAAGCGGTCGTAGAATTCATCATTAGCGTCGTCGCTTTTTCTTCCGTCGGGGCGTGCGCACAAATCAGTCCTATATTGAAATATTTAACCTTGATGCGGCTATGCTGTCGTCAACAGGCGTGAACCTGGAGACGAGGCCACGTAGTTTCCTTCTCACCACAAAACCACATCCAAATTCGTGCTTACTCTCATGACAACAAAAGACGACGTTACAGGATGCTTTTGTAAAGCAGCCCTGTCCTATACATTGAATTTCCAGTGTTGCATTGATGTCAGATGGGTTCTAAGGGTCCTAAGCACTTTTGATTACTAGAAACAAAATAAAAGAAGTCAGCTCCCCCTTCGTGGACAGCTGTTCCACCGCTTTGTAGATCCTATCCGACTAAGATTATAAATGCAAAAGTTTGTATGTACGGAGGTATGTTCCACTCTTACGGCTAAAACGTTTAACCAATTGATATGAATTTTGTTATAAATATAGATGGGACGATGGAAAATAACAAACGCTACGTTTTGACAAAATTGGAGGGGCAGTGCCCATCCCCCCATATAAGGTACATAAAATCAAAATTTGTCGCTTCCAAAGTTCTCAGGGCATAAAAATTTTCGTTTTGGTACAAAATAATAAAAAATGTAAAGTTACAGTCCGATCCGATAAAATTTAGAGGTGGCGACTTGAGTCGCATTTATGCAATTTTTTGTCAAAATTTAACATTTCTGCAGATAACACCCGTTTTTTTTCGATACTTCACTTATTGACAGCTTCGATTATTCGTAAGCTTCAATTTTGGCTTTATCTTCAACAGCGTTTTTCTTTTACACATATCAAAGCAAATACTTCAATTTAACAGCAGAAAAAATTGGGTTATAATACGTGATATGACGAAGATAATAGAAATCAAATTTAAAAGTGGTAACCTGATGACGCAAAAATTAATCACATTTTCGAACGTAAATAAAGTGAAATAGAAAAAACTATATAACAATAAATTGTTTTCGCATGTTTCATTCTTCATTGTTATGTGTTTTACCGAACTGTCATTTCTGGAGCGATGTTAATCCATTGTTTTTCGTAATAAGTTTGAAAAGTGTATTAATTCCCACTATGTCTAATTTACGTTCCAGTGACAAAATATTTTTACTTGGCTAGGACTATCCTCAAATTCTCTGATCCAAGTTGCTGTCTATTAAGCAAGTAATGTGCGTATTTTTTTACAATCATAATAAAGTGCGATTAACCATACAATAAAGTGCAGCTTTGGCCAAAAAAGAAGCGTCAGCGTTTTTTTCAAAAGCCCGAATTCCAATTCGCAAAGAGTACGATTGCGTTGCAAAGCTAGAAAAATTATTCAACGAATGGAAAAATCTTTTTAAGAAAAGAAATAACACAAGTGAGAATTTCAGTTAACAAAAACGACTTTTGTGGATAATTTGGATAACATCCGTTCATAAAATCCGTATTGCGCATGCGGATGTTATGAAAATAATTTTGAAGAGGACAAGGAATTTCGTGAAATGCAGCGCCAAGACGGTATCCAGGTCAATTAGAATGCTTTATTGGCTAAAAATCAAAAGCGTAATGCAGAACGTGAATAAAAGGATCAAGTCTGAAAGCGAAGAGAAAGTGGTAGCGTTGCTGCAATCGCATCATCCAATATTGAAGGTGGGAAGCACATACTGTTTTATAAATGTAGTTTATTGGAACCATCGCACGTTGCAGAACTTATAACATCGTTTGACAGTGAGGACGATGCTGATGATTCGTCTATGCCAATCTCAGAGGATACGGAAATTTCGGATGTAGTGAAACATCTATCTTTTGTGGACAAATGGAAGGTCACCAATAATGCAGCTATGCATTTGATTTCTGCAATTGTAGATGCTTTGGGTAATGGTGTCAATGAATATGCATTCAATACAAGAACATTGCAGCGGCTTCGAGAACAAAACATCAGTATCAGCCGGAAACGATTGTCAAAAATTGGTATTATAGTCTTATTTAAGGTAATTTAAAATTTTCTTGTGTGCACACAACATGGTAAAATCTACTTGTTTCTCATGTAATTAGAATTTTTACTTGAAATCTTTGAAATCTAAGTCATCTTATAAGAAAATGAATTACTTAATTCAAATACCATTTCAATAACGTCTATTAATACATTATTAGTAATAAATTCACTTAAATAAAATATAAAAATTAATATTCACTTATTCACTTAGTTTCAATTATTGAAACTTCATTTATTCATATTTAGAGAATTGTGATTTTTGCTTTTAAAAATCAACACTATTTGTTTCATTTATATCAGATATCAGCAGTGATGATGGTAAAGAGCTCCCAGAATTGGCCGGGCATGAATAGGTGGAACGTTTGACGATCGTTATTTCATATTTGCTCGACCAATCCACTTTTGTTGTGCGGTTCTATGTACAGCTTTGGTTTAGGCTACCGATTGCTGTTCCAAATAACCATTTAAATTTTTTTACGTGCTATATTCAAAAAAATTGTGTTAAACGGTTAAAATTTAAAGAAAATGATTTACCAACGTTTGTTACAAAACCGTTAACTGACTTTGTTACGCCTAACGTTGTTAAATTTTTTAATCGCTTCAAAATTTCCAGAGCGTTTCTGACCCAAGATCCTTCTAAATGGCATGATAATAAAGATGAATGCTGTAAAAATTATAAATAAACTAAAAGTAGTTAATGACACGGCAGAGCGAGGTGTTAGGCTCATGCAAGATTGCAATCAAAGTGAATGAATTTCAAAATTTATTGCAAGTCGTAATGGAATATACCAGCAAATTTAATACTAAAAAGTCTCTAAAAAAATGATTCTATGGTACTGTATGCACGTCTATTTAATATTGAATATCATATTTGCTTTTTTTCAATAAATCAAATTTAATTTCATTGAGAAACACTTCCTTTATTTTGTGTAACCCCAATATTTCTATAGAATATATCTACAAATAATCGTTTTAGTTTAAGTCGCCGCAAAACCAACATAATTTTAAAGTGACCCTAATTTTTTTGTTTTGTTTTTTGATGCAAAGTAATCTAAAAAAAAATTTGTTTTTACAAAAAATTCCACAAATGCGACTTTTGCCTCAAATTTTATCGGATCGAACGCAAACTTGAATTTTTGTACTTTGTAACTCATCAAAGCAAACATTCTAGACCCCATTAAGTGTATACATTAGGGAGCATCGATTTGTATGGGCCCATAAAAAATGGAAAATGGTATCCAATATTCATAATCTACGGTCAATTCTAAGATGTTTTCACCAAGAAACCATAGTTCTGAAATCAATTTCAGTTGAAAAATTTAATTTTTTGAAATTTCGTTTTATTACAATATCTTTTAGAATCAAACAGCCAATTGTCCTGAAAACATAAGTTTCGTCCTTGCAAGGACAATTTTATGAATCGCTTCTGATAAGATAGATATAAAAAAATCGGTAAAATCAACGCTATTCTATTTTCCTTTTTTTTTGTCCATAAGAACTTGAATTTTTTTAAAATATGTTTAAAATATGGAAGTGGCTTTAAAACCATTTTTTTATTGTTGTACATTTCTGTAATCTAAAATGATAAAAATATGTTTTATATGCATGTTCTTCATTGAATTGTACAGTTTATTTATGACTTCGTTGTTGGGTGGGTGGGTCAACGCCACGTCCAATTTTGTCAAAGCGTAGCCTATGTTCTTTCCCATCATCCGATCCCATCTATTTATACCAATTGGTTAAACGGCTAAGCCGTAAGAGAGGAACATACATCCAGACATCCATACATCATTACAAACTTTCGCATTTATAATATTAGTAGGAAAGTAGGATGTAGATTACAATGCAAGTAAAGAGATAAAGATTATATCATGATGTCCGATAGATTTGACATTTCCGACAGAACTGCTTCGTGTTTTGTTATGGCTCTTTTCAGAGACATTCGCTTCAAAGATGATTGTGGCGACTTCATAATCATGGATAAGTCTAAAGTTGCTTGGGAAAAAATGTAGAGTAGAGAATCTGTGCGTCGAAATTAATGCAACAATTGTAATATACAAGCATTCTCTTTTGATGGTAGGAAGAATAATTCATTTCTAATGGAAAAAATAAATGAAAGACATTCTTCTTAAATGGTAAAATAATCTCATATAGTAGTTCTTCAAGAATCAAAATTCAATGAATTACCGTTTCGTCATTTGTTCACTGCAATGTACAAATCATCTACGAGTGGACCACGAACTGCTAGTTGAAATATAATGACATTAATTGAAAACTGTGAACCACTTTATGTAAATAAGCAGTTATTTTTCAATTATTTTCACTCTGAATATTGCGTGATAAAAGATATAATGTTTCAAAAACATATCTTTTTAGGTTGTACCCGATATCCAATCTTTTTAGTTGGAAAAAAATGTCTGAAAAGGAGCAAGACAGACCTAAAATATTTGTACGACTTAGCAAAAGCAATGTCAGATGGTTTCTGCTTAGAAGGAAAACTTTGTCACTAACGATGGCTAACTAAAGCAAGCCGTCTTTTTTTATTTATTTATGTTCCAATTTACTTTAATGTTAAGTTCTACAGTCCTGTTGCATGTGGAAATGCACTGATTTACAAATTTATAAAGACGACGGAATATTTACCACCAAATCTAAATTGTTAATACTATTGTCAGCAACAATTCACATTTTGCTCATCCGGAAAGTATTTTACTGACAATTTTTAGGATGATAGAGATTTTATCGTGAATATTATGATTCCGAGCACCCATTTACTAATAACATTCTAACTAACACTTGTTAGAGTAAATAAAGTTTGACGATCCACCATTGCCTGCTCCAGAAATTCCTTCACATATTCAAGGTACTGAACGATATGTTCAGCTGCTAACAACTGTTATACAACTTTTATAGAACTATGGGTTCTTGGTGAAAATATCTTTCAGTAAGTATATAACCGTTTGTCTTTTTAATTCCAAAGTTCCCTTTAAGTCAATATCAAAACGTCAGTCATACTTACCTAAATGGTTTTCAATCGTCTTTCGGTCATGGCCGCATTTAGAAATGAGTGTCAGCTTCCGCAATCTTGTACGCGTTGACGCTAATTGTTTTGAATGCCAAGTATGGAGAGATCTCTCCACTAGCACTAGCGTGGATTGTATTCCATCAGAAGATTAAAAAAATAGCTCGACAGTGCATCCCCTGCCTGAAACCTCTCTTGGTATCAAAGGGTTAAGAAAGGTTTTTCCCCATCCTGACAACGCTTTGTGTGTGAGATAGCGTCATCATGCGGCGTGTCGAAAGCGGCTTTGTAGTCGACAAATAGGTGGTGTGTATCTTTGTTAAACTCACGGGACTTTTCCAAAATTTGGTGTAATGTGAATATTTGGTCACTGGTCGACCTCTTTGGTCTGAAGCCACACTGATATCGTCCTACCACCGAATTCTTATATATCTAGCTTCAGCCTATTACACAATACGCGCGACAGAATCTTATACCCGATGGAAAGAAGAATTATTCCGCGGTTGTTGACTCAAACAGCGGGGTCTTCGTTCATAAAGAGGGCAGGGAACACTGACATTCCAGTCATTAGGTATGCGTTCATTGGATCATATCTTGCATAAAAGATGGTGCATACTCCTAACCAACTCTTCGCCGCCAGTTATAAAAAACTCAGCTGGCAGCCCATCAGAGCCTGCCATTTTACCTTTACGTTTATGTTTGTCTGTTTGTTGGTAACTGACTTCTTTGAACTTAATTTTGAGGGGAGGGACAAAATTTTAAAATAAACTTGTGAAATTCCGGAGCAGTCCTAGTCGAATGCAAAAAACATGAAGTCTCTATCTATTACCGTTTCCGAGATCCTTTCGTTCATACAGACGGACAGACGGACGGACGGACGGTCGGACATGACTATACCTTCGGTACATGGCCTAATGAATAACAGTGAATTAAGTTTACCGTCGTTGCAGATAGACTTGCATGCCCTGCATGCTGTGCAGCTTACGAGCGCTCAAGACTTGTAATTGAGATGAGACTCAAACAAAAATCAATTTTCGTTTTTTTTTTCTATCTCCTCTTTGTGGTGTATTTGTTTACGTCAGGTGCATCACCTTGTGTGGAAGATCACAAACTTTCAATAGATACAAACAGTTACCTTTTCTTGTTGTATTTTTTCTTGAAAAAATAACAATAAATATTGACAATAATTTGTAAACATTTATTCAATTTTGTTGTTAAAATTAAAATAAAATGTTTGTAGATAATGACAGTTCAAACTCAATAAATTCTAATATTGAGATATAGCAAAACCATCAACAAACCTACTTGCTGCGAAGCTGTCCAACAACTACGACAATAACAACAACAATATCTACTAGTGTCTCTCTCTGCAATGTGACAGCATCAACAACACCGCCAAACGCCGTTTTTAGGAAAATCCTAACATTGCAAGGCTCAAATGCTCTGAAGGGGGATACAGTTAAAACACCAGTTTTACCTAAAATAAACTGGTAATCTGCAAAATTTAAAAGGCCTCCACCACCTCGTACCGCGAGAGGAAGCTGGCAGAGCATGTTAAACCAGATGAACTCTAATGCGATAATGGCTAACGCAGTTTGGATTTCGGAAAGCCCATGGAACTCCAGAGCAACTTAATAGAGTGGGCATTTTAATCTGGAAGGTTTTGAGGCCACAAAGTACGTGGTAGCAGCCTACTTAGATATAACGCAGGCCTTCGACAGAGTTTGGCAGGATGGCCTCCTGTATAAACTCAAAAGTGTGTTGCCGTTCCAACTGTATAGAACCTTTTCTGTTGTCTTGGATGGAGTAGAGTCGACAGTTAAAATCATCGGAGCTGGAGTACCTCAAGGAAGTGTGCTGGGTCCCACACTCTACTCGCTCTTCACACACGACATGCCTACTGGCTCTTTAATACCTACGGATGATCCACATGATTTGATATTAGCCACATTTGCCGACGACACAGCTGTCCTGTCTAGAAACGTGCATTTATAATGCGACTGATGCTCTGCAATTGTAGTTGCATGATTTCGGACAGTGGGCAAAGAAATGGAATATAGGTATCTGAGCAAATGTGCTAGCGTCACTTACACCCTGCGATTGGATGAATGTCCAGGCGTCTTCCTCCAAGATCAACTGCTGAACCATCGTTCCGGGCACAAATACCTTGGCATCTACCTCGACAGAAGACTCATGTTAGCAAGCACTTAGGCACCATGGTAAGCTCCCTCAGAGCCAGGATTGCCAAATTAAGCTGGCTCCTCCATAGTAAAAGCAAATCTTTAAAAAACAAAGCGAATATTTACAAGGCCATAATCGTGCCAGCCTGGCGATATGGGTTACAAGTATTTGGCATCGCAGCGAAAACTCATCTCAACAAAATAAAAGTGCTCCAGGCAAAGTCTCTCCGCAGGATTTCAAATGCAGCATGGTTCATGCGAACCTCAAATATTGAAAAGGACCTAAAAGTTTCCAAAATATTGGATGTAATTAATCGTCAGACTTTGGACCACATAGAGCACCTGAGAAACCACCCTAATCGGCATCTTCTAAAGCGACGCAGAAAGAGGGGAGTCTTCATATCGAAACGGCTTCGACCTCGCCGCCAGGGTAATTTAAAATTAAATTGCTGCAAAGTTCTACCATCAAACAAATAACATAAATAAATAATAAATAAATCTAGTCTTACTTATCTTTTAGTTTACTTAAAATAAGCTAAAATGTTAATTTTCTTAATATATTTAATTTAAGTTGTTAAAAAATAACAGAATAATTAAAAGAAGTTTAAAAAAAACCGAGCAACACACGCTTTTTTCAGATTTATATTAATCTTTTTCGTTCATTTATATTATCTGCCTATATTAAAAAATAATTTTCATTTTTTAGTTCGATTCATCATTTAAACGTGTTTTTTAGTTTTTTAAACTACATACATTTAATATTTTTCAGCATTTCAATAACTAAATCTACCTCGTTGTAGTCCGGTAGCACTTCAATAGTGCCATCATTAATTGGTTGTTCCAGTGTCATTTCAAAGGGTGCGGAAATTCCAGGTGTATATCCGTAGATTGGGATCGTTTGCTGAAGTTCACATTGTGAGAAAAGTTGTTGACTGCCATTCACCTGGGAATGGCCAACAATGATTCTTGTGTCAAACGGTCCAAGCAACTCACATGTCCGTTAGGACACGTATCTCCTGGGTAGCCTCTAAACATCAGTTCAGAGGTGAGACGTCGATGCTAAAGATGAGTTCTATGAGCGCTTGGAACGTCTGTACGAGCGCTGTCCCAAACACGATGTCAAAATCGTGCTTGGCTTGGCGCCAAGATTGGGAAGGAAGGAATCACGACACTACCTCCAATAATGAAGAGAGCCTAATCGATTTCGCCGCAGGTCGGAACATGGTAGTTAGTAGTACCAGATTTCAACAACTTATCATCCACAATAATACGCAACCAAGTTGATCATGTTCTGATTGACGGAAGGCACGCATCGAGCGTGTTGGACGTGCGAACGTTATGTGTTCCCAACATTGACTAGGACTACTAACTTGTCGCAGCCAAGGTACGCACTAGGCTCAGCGTAGTGCACGCCGCACGTTCCAACATGCAACGAAAGCTAGACGTCGGCAAGCTGCAATCAGAACATACCACCGCAGCCTTCTCAAACACACACTCCCGACTGCTCCGACAAACCTCTCTGTCTTCACGAAATATATGGGAGCAGTGGAAACATATCACCCGCTCCATGGATAGGGCTGCCAAGAATATCATTGGTTAACGGAGTCGCAAGAAAAAGGAGCAAGAAAGGCGGGAGTTTGAGGATGTTGAGATGTTACGTAACAGAAATGAAGCTCGAAAATTCTATCTAAAGGTCAAGCGTCTGACTGAAGGTTTTAAGCCCGGAGTAACTTTCTGTAAGGATGACAATGTAAATCTGGTAACGGATGAACAGGAATCACTGAGATTATGGAGGAGCCATTTCTCCAACCTACTCGGAGGCGATGAAGCGCACAATACCGCCGATAGAGAAATGACACCGGAACCACCAGTTAATGATGACACTATTGTAGAGCCACCGGACTATAACGAGGTCGATTCAGTTATTAAAAAGCTGAAAAATAACAAAGCGGCAGGCTCTGATGGGCTGCCAGCTGAGTTATTTAAGACCGGCGGCGAAGAGTTGGTAGGAGTATGCACCAACTTTTATGCAAGATATGGTCCGAAGAACGCATACCCAATGACTGGAATCTCAGTGTTCTCTGTCCTATCTTTAAGAAAGGACACCCCCGCTGTTTGCGCCAACTACCGCGGAATAAGTCTCCTTTCCATTGGATATAAGACTCTCTCGAGCGTATTGTGTAATAGGCTGAAGCCATATACCGATTCACTGATAGGACGATATCAGTGTGGCTTCAGACCAAAAACGTCGACCAGTGACCAAATATTCACATTACGCCAAATCTTGGAAAAGACCTGTGAGTTCGACAAAGACACTCACCACCCATTTGTCGACTACAAAGCCGCTTTCGACACGCCGATACGATCGAAGTTCTTCGACGCCCTGTCTGCACTAGGTATCCCGGCAAAGATTGTCCGTCTTTGCATGGCGACGCTATCTAACACACAAAGCGTTGTCAGGGTGGGGAAAAATCTCTCCGACCCCTTTGATACCAAGAGAGGTTTCAGGCAGGGCGATGCTCTGTCGTGCGATTTTTTCAATCTCCTGATGGAATACATCGTACGCCAATGCCCGTACATACAGAGTATGTCGGGCTTGATCTTCCAAAAAGAAGTGATGCTGCTCGCTTACACCGATGACATCGATATCATCGGTACGCAGGAACGGCGAGTCAGCAAGGCATTCCTAGAGATTGAAAAACAGTCTCGGCTCATGGGTCTAGCTGTGAACGAGGACAAGACGAAGTACTTGGTGTCTACTCGCACTCCGTCAATGCGTCTTGGACGGTCAGTGACGATGGAGAATTTCAACTTCAGTGTTGTAGAAAACTTCGTCTATCTTGGAACAGAGATAACCAGTAACAACATCGTCAGCCTGGAGATCAGGCGAAGAATCACGCTTGCAAACAGATGCTTTTTTGGGCTGAGCAAGTGAGAAGCCCTCTCTCGACGGACGAAAATAAAGATATATAAGACGCTGATACTCCCGGTCCAATTGTATGGCGTTTGCAAAAGAATTATTGTTGGCCATTCCCAAGTGAATATCAGTCAACAACTTTCTTCACAACGTGAACTTCTGCAAACGAATCCCAAACGTCAGTCATGTCTTATATATTTAATACTAGCTTTACCCGCGACTTCTCCCGCGTATCTTTCGATAAAAAGTAGCATAACTAAAAACTTTTTTGATTTTGCCTTAGTTCTGAAATTATACGGGGGTGTGAGTGGTGGTTTGTGCTGTTTCGCCCCTCCAATTATGACCAAACTTAATTGGTTTACTTCTCCTGATGCTCTTAACATGTATTCCATATTTCATCTCTGTACCTTAAATATATGCAAAGATATGACAAATAATGTTTTTGGTTTATATGGGGGGTTGGGGCATTGCCCTCGCTGGTTTTGACTAAATACAGCAGGCTTCTTTTTCCAGATTCTCCTAACATGTATACCAAATTTCATCTCTGTACTGTGATTGCTATTGATTAAAATAGCACGGTGGATGTTATTTGATTATTGATATGATCATGCTCAGCATGTCTGGCAGTAGGCTAGTCTCGCCGGATGGGGTAGGTTCTTGACCAATCAACTATCTATACCGCAAACAATGCACAAAAGAAAATTTTACATGCCGAGACTTACAAAAAAATAATATATATATATAAAAACATATTATATGTAGAAAGCGGACAGACAACATAACATAGTGATGATAGGATCAGGTGTTATGACCACAAAGCGTTAAATTTCCCACCCAAATCGATCTCAATTCACGATCACGCCTTGACGATCACTGCGCTTCATTATATTATAATCGTCCCTTTTAAAAGCTTAAATGCTTACTTCATTATAACCCTAAAACTTTGACTCACCCGCATCTTCAAAAATTAAAATAATTAGTTCTTCATTTTGTATCTATATTAAATTAAATTGAAAAAAAAAATTCTCAAAATATCTACTAAATTCATTTTCTTATCATCTATATACATAATTATTCAATCTTATTTTTAGTATTCTTCATTATCATTCATTATTTTATAAAGTTTAGGTTTTATCAAAAAAAAAAAAATATTGAATATTAATTAATTTAAAGTTTGAACATAGAATTGAAGCAATTTTTGTACTAGGTTTTAGCATTAATTCAACCGTGTGCACATTGTTGGTTTTATCATAACTTACTCGCTTTTTATAACTACGTATACGTAATCTTGATGCAAATCGATGAGGCGATGTTTTGAGCTCAAACCAGGCCGATATATACTCCTGTGAAATTAAGAGATTTAATAAAATATTCTAAAACCAACAAACTAGCAAATCTATATGCTAAAAGCAACTACAAAATAAAACAAGTAAGGAAATACAGTCGGGCGTAACCGTTATGACAAAACTCATGACCACTTCTCACTGCGCGAATATGAATGAAAAGAAAAGGGGGGTTGTTCAAATTCAATTGCTTATAAAATCGTCATTTATTATCCGATTTTGATGAACTTTTTGGATTTTTGCTAAGAAGAGACGATATCTCTATACTGGCATACTTACTTTTTTTTGTGCCGAAGAAATTTTTACCCTTGGGGGTTGATTTTATGGGGAAGGGGGGGAGGGGCAAGTTTTTAAAATAAACTTGTGAAATTCCGGAGCAGTCCTAGTCGAATGCAAAAAACACGAAGTCTCTATCTATTACCGTTTCCGAGATCCTTTCGTTCATACAGACGGACAGACGGACGGACGGACAGACGGACATGGCTATATCGACTCCTCTATCACTCCTGACCATAATGGGGGTAACTTTGGGGGGTCTCCGACCATTATTTCTACCTGTTACATACATTTGCACAAACCCAATAGGCTCTTGTACCTTCGGTACAGGGCCTAATTATGTTAATAATTAATTACATATGCTGTTAACAAAAATATTGAAAATCAATTATCGTCTGTTACTTAACATAATGATGTTATCGGGCTAATGTAGCATTATTTACATTATGTTAAGTAGCAGATGCGTTATAAATAATGTTACAGAATGTTATACTATATGTTATTGTTATATCTATGCATTTTTTTCCATTGTCTTTTCTTTTATGTGCTTGTGCTTCTCTGTTTCGTTGTCTTCTTTTACTTCATTTGTTTTACTGTATTTGTATTTGTTTTAATTGTTTTTGCTTAACATATTAGTTTATTTCTGCTTTTGTTCTTTTAACTAAAAAAATTTTAACTATAAAATCTAACTTAGCTAATCAATTTTAATATTTTTACTGATTTTTTTATTTTTTTATTCTTCATTGATTTATATATGCTTTTGGAAAAATGCTTGGCATATTCTTTTATATCATTTGCGCTGCTTTTGTGTTCAATTATTTGCAATAATTATTAATAAAAACCTGGACGTTGTTGTTGCAATGAATGCATATGAGCAAGTGCGCTGTCTCTTCTTTTTGCTGCCGCGCTTCGCCTATATAGCGCCTTCCTCTGTCTTAGATTTTTAGTGGGAGTCTCTGTAGATTCTGCTTACTCCCTACAGCTTGCAATTTCTTGGACCCGAGTACAGACTGATGGCAATGGCCATGTATATATGCTTCACCGCTAATGCCACTAACGACCTATCGTAGATCATATAAAAATTAGTTTTTTTTTTTTTAAACATCACTTTTAAAACTATTGGGTCGCACTTGAGCCCTAGCATACCTTTTGGTTATTTTCCACTTGCACTAAAAATATGATTGTACGTGGAGCAGAGGTTATGTTAGCTAACCTGCTCGTTGCTGCACCATGTGTGCGCCCGTAGGCTTTTATATATTTCGCCTTTTATTGACGCACTTATTATAGATTTTGCTAAAACGTTTTCGCTTTATTATATTGAAACACTTTAAATGTTAAATGTATTACTACAATAGTAGCAATTCTTGGCAAAATGATTTGCACGTGTGACAATTTTAATACCGCGGAAAAAAATATTTATTTTAACTTATGAGGAGCTGCTACGTCTGCTCTCAATAATGAACATGACTACTAATGAACATACCATGACATTCTAATGATTTTAAACGCAAAAGAATCGATGGAAGTTAACCGTTAGAATTATTTTTGCTATTGAGAGTAAGTCTCCAATAATGCAACAGCCCATAATACAGTTAGCATATTATATATAAAGGGTGCGCAAATGAATACTTCTATTTTAATTAAACTTATTCAAATTTTATTTTTATATTAGTATGTAAGCATACAAAATAAAATATTTTACTTTTTGATAAATTCGACATCCGTTACAGTACCTTAAATGGATGTAAAGATATAAAGAAAATTGCTTTATCGGTTAGCCACAAGAGAGGAACATACATCCAAAACTCGTGAATGAAACTCATTTTTGGTTTAATGATTTTATCAATAAGAAAACTAAATTTCTGAACGATCCGACCACGCCCACTCAAAATTCCCATATAAGGTTCAATTGTTGCTAGTTGCTTTATTTTCAGCTAACCAATATAAATGACGTGATTATTTTATGCGTATTTTTATACATTCAGATTTCCTTTACATTTAAGCTAATTTATATGTAAAACAAAAAAACCACAACAACATAACGATCTACCCTCCTTCGTGCTCACCTTCTGTTATCGCGTATACCACACATTATCATGTGAATCGCTCTATATCCTTATACAGAGTAACACCTAGTAGTTACAATGATTTCTCCGGTATAATTCATCTGAAATCAAAAAACCAAAAAGATTCTTTTAAAGGATATATAAAACTATGTATTTATTGAAGGAATATTCAAAATTTAGATTTTTGATACAATTGAAGGCTTCGAAGAAAATCGAATTTTCGACTTAAATTGCCACTTAAAATAAAAAATCAATCGGTTAAGTCGTTTTTTAGAAATCTTTGTCACCGACTTTGAAAAACATACTTTACAGAAATACGCGTTTAAATTTTCGGAAGAAGTTTACACATAGATAATTATTTTGAGGTCATCTATTTATCATCAGTAACTTCTATTACTTCGAGTTGATGTTGTCTTCGCGCCATATTTCCTTCTCGCATACTCCCATGTGCTCTCAAGTCAGAGATCGTGATGGTCTCTGTATCCTCTTTCTCGACATAGACATCGGCATTTGGCCCAAAAAATAGTCCCATTGCATTCATGTAGGATACAAATTAAAGTTGGTCCTTCATTGAAGATCCCGTCAGCGATGTATGCTGCTATTTCAACCTTTTTTTAGCCACACGAAGCGATTTTTGGAGTTATTTTCCATATCAACTGATTGTAGCTCTCATTGTTGTTTTGCGTAAATCCACCAACCCATCTTTCCAATAATTTTTTATCACTGAGGTCTGTATAAATTGGAAAGACAGCTTCAATAACATTAGGTGGTAAAGACAGATAATCATGTTTAAAAGAACCAGGCAACTTGCGCGCTGAGGATTTTCATCTGTTGAACAATAGTGGTAGTAAGTTGCCCATATTGCATTACATATGTTTTCAACAGAATCACAGAGTCGCATATATTTTTGTAGGTCAAACATTTTCGAAAAGTTTCTTGGTGCCTACTTTCACATAACCGTAAATATTTTCAATCGTTTAGTCATAGGTATTTTGCATCAAGCAAGCTGGCATGTCCATCAATCCACAGAACTTAGCTGCGGCGTTCAATAATCTTTAGCTTTTTAAATTGCAATTGGCTTTCAAACTAAATGTGAATGAAAAATTAAAAAAAACCATTCCACATAAAACAAGTAAGGAAATTTCAGTCGGGCGTAACCGACTGTAAGAGGCCCTGTACCAGTTCAGGTCGCCTAACAAACACATTAAATGTTTCCCGAGCATATGACCAAACACATGACCACTTCTCACTGCGCGAATATGAATGAAATGAAAAGGGGGATCGTTCAAATTCAATTGCCTATAACATCGTCATTTATTATCCGATTTTGATGAACTTTTTTGATTTGGGCTAAGAATGACGTTAACTTTATACTGGGAGGGGGGGGGGAGGGGCAACATTTTAAAATAAACTTGTGAAATTCCGGAGCAGTCCTAGTCGAATGCAAAAAACACGAAGTCTCTATCTATTACCGTTTCTGAGATCCTTTCGTTCATACAGACGGACGGACGGACGGACAGACGGACAGACGGACATGGCTATATCGACTCCTCTATCACTCCTGACCATAATGGGGGTAACTTTGGGGGGTCTCCGACAATTAGTTCTTCCTGTTACATACATTTGCACAAAACCAATAGGCTCTTGTACCTTCGGTACAGGGCCTAATAAATAGTACAAACGACTATTCAATATATATAGTTTAAGGAAGAATTGTAGGAGATTAGATAGGTAAAGTTGTTATAGGTATAGCATAGAGACCAAACTGAATCGTGGCAAGCATAGTTTTTTGTGCAAAATGACAAACACAAAAGGCACAAAGTTTCGCGTGAAGCGAGAGGGAACATATAAAGAATCTTGTGAAGGAAAACAACTGAGAGCATTGACCGTCGCACCTAGGAGTATTTGTATTAAAAAACAGGACAAAATTATTTAACAGCATTTTTAATTCTAAATGAAATGCAAGCCAATAATTAATCATGATTTCATGTATTAAGAAAAAAAATATGGGAAAAATTAAAAAAAAAAAATGGAAATTCAAAGAAATTCAGATTAAATTCAGTCAATCAGAATCATTTTCCTGATCAGCGTCGATGCTATCATGATTCGTAGACCTTTCCACTAAAATAGACATTGCCTCCTTGAAGAAAGGTTTGCTTTTCTTCTTGTTCTGCTTTCTACTGGAACTGATCAACGGGTCGGATGTTAGCAATAACCTATTTAAAATGTCTCTGTTGCAGTCCACTCTAGAGAATTTCCTGGCAAAGTCCACACGGTATTTCCTGAAATGTTTGTTTCGTGCTTCAGCAGCCTCCTCTGATAGCTGTCCGATCGGTAAAATGGCTTCTGATATTACTTGGGCACCATGCATCAATATCTTGTGACCTGTAGGCGACATTGGATGCCAACCATACAGGTCAACGTACAATTGAGCAGTTTTTTGTGCATAGTTATCAAATTTAATCGGATCGATCTCGTGTCCACATGATACAACCTCAAGGATAATTTGGAACATCTTTATTAATTCCATGTTGACTCCCGTTATCCGAGAAGAGTATTCTGGGTTTTCAAAAAACCTTCTGGATGTGTTGCCGTCATTACTGTTGCCATAGCCGGCTTTGGGTATGTCAACAAGAAGACCCATCTCTTCTCTAAACCTTTTTTCAATCCTTTCTTTTGTTTCTTTCAACACTTTTTTTTCTTCTAGCGTCCGAGCTTGCCACTTCTGTAGGGGTATTTTGTATGCCAAGTGCAACAATAATTCAAAAAGTCGAATTCTCGCGTGCAAGACGGAGAGTCCAAACTTCAGCGCTCCTTCAGAAACGTTTCCTTTTTTTAATTTATTAAAATCTTTTGAAGTCTGTCCACATATATAGCATCTCATGGTCGATGTTGTATCTGTCACGGCATTGCATACCTTTCCATCAACCATTGTAAGCAACATAGTATGGGTTATTTTAATAGAGTCTTCAATAACAGTTTCTGTAAGGTTTCTTGATTGTTTTTCAATGAACTCGACTTCTTCAATCGTTATATCCTTGGTTTCGCGCACGAATCGGGCTCGAATAGGTCGACAGAACCTTACTGAAGAAGGCACTGGATTCTGCCATACGATTTTTTCCATCTCTCCATTAACTGACACAATCAATCTCACAAGCACTAGGGAGCTTAAAAATAAATTGCCATCATCATCCTCAGTGTCGCTAATTAGGCCCTGTACCGAAGGTACAAGAGCCTATTGGGTTTGTGGAAATGTATGTAACAGGTAGAAATAATGGTCGGAGACCCCCAAAGTTACCCCCATTATGGTCAGGAGTGATAGAGGAGTCGATATAGACATGTCCGTCTGTCCGTCCGTCCGTCTGGCCGTCCGTATGAACGAAAGGATCTCGGAAACGGTAATAGATAGAGACTTCGTGTTTTTTGCATTCGACTAGGACTGCTCCGGAATTTCACAAGTTTATTTTAAAAACTTGCCCCTCCCCCCCTTCCCCATAAAATCACCCCCAAGGGTAAAAATATCTTCGGCACAAAAAAAAGTAAGTATGCCAGTATAGAGATATCGTCCTTCTTAGCCAAAATCCTAAAAGTTCATCAAAATCGGATAATAAATGACGATTTTATAAGCAATTGAATTTGAACGACCCCCCTTTTCTTTTCATTCATATTCGCGCAGTGAGAAGTGGTCATGTGTTTGGTCATAAGCTAGGGAAACATTTAATGTGTTTGTTAGGCGACCTGAACTGGTACAGGGCCTCTTACAGTCGGTTACGCCCGACTGAAATTTCCTTACTTGTTTTTGTTTGAATTGTGTCTGATGCGATCCATCGCAGCCCCATTTTTTTATTAAGATAAGATGTTGCTTCTCATATTCAGATAAAGTATTATTCCCTTCTTTTAAATATTTAATCAGTCGCAAAACCGTGTGGTCCAGCAAAGATTGAAGTTCCACTTCAAAACCAGTTTCAGTCACTTTTACATATTCTTCGGCTGGATAACACTCCTTTTTTGCTTTTTGGATCAGTGAATAGCAAGGGTAAATTTCTTTGCGACCGCCTTGTATTAATTCCCATTGCCTTCTTGTAAAATTTCCATCTACAAATAGTGCTAGTGCTTCTTGTGGATTGTATTTCCGCACAATTTGTTCCTTTTCAGCTGACAAAACTACTTTTCGAAACTTTTTAGCTCTGGTTGGAGATGTTGTAATTTCTTTTATAATTTTAGAGACGTCACTGTTTCCAGAAGTTCCTTGGCTTGCACTTGCAGCGTACGATAATTCATCAACAGGTACATGGGCCCGTAGCTCTTTTGTTCTGCGCCGCTTGCTTCGATCAGTTAATTCACTGAATTGTTTCACTGGGCGTCCTGCTTTATGGGTAAAAGCTGGAAGTTCCAATGTAATGCTCAGCCATTCTTCGTTGTTTTTTACAAATCGTTCATGTGTATTACGGGCAGCACTCCATTTTTCTTTAAAACTGGTCTTGAAATATTTCATGAAACGCGTAAGATCATATCTTTTTTCGGGTGGACATGATGTCAGTTTTATAAGCCTCTCTTCCAAAAATATGAATTTATCACTTATTTTTTTCCCTTTGAACTCTTGCAAAATAGAATATAGTTCCATTCTGGTGATTTTTTTCACACTTTCTGAAGCATCTAAAACAAAAGAAACCAAAAATTGTACATTGTCGATTTAATGAAAATGATGATCGCATACTTTGAAGCACTAAAAAACAAAATGGGGTGCGTTGTGGGGGAATGTGTTTTTTGTTTTTAGTTATCGACAGTGTATATTTTATTTCTGCATAAAAAGTTCCAGGCGACAAGGCGCGACACATAAACAAAATCACTAATATATCGTAAATTTCATTTAAAAAAATTTATGAAAAAGGGGATTTTCTAAAATTGCATATACATATACATATGTATATATGATTTTCATACAGTACTTACCTTTGATTTCCATGATCAAGTCGTTTTTTTCCACTTGTTCGTTACACGAAGTTATTTTTGAACACAAAACTATTGCAAATAAACTAAAGCACCAAAAACAAAGACACGTGATAAGCACAATAACAGACTTGCGACCGCCGTCGTCACCAAGTAAGTGGACCGCGGCGAAAGGGGGGTCTGTTAAGAGATAAGCCGGTTTTTGGAGATAAGGAAAAGTGCAGTTTTTGTGAGTTTAAAAGCACTTTACGATTTTCAATTTTGTCCGGCTTTTTTTAGTAAATACTCCTATGTGCGTCGAGCAGATAGAGTCCAAAGATCAATAAGTTTTAATCAATCAACATATGGAGGGTAGTATAAGGGTCATTAAATTCCTTAGACTACCGCTTAATAAAGCTAAGAGCAACTTAAGCTTTATTAACCATACACACAATATGATCGGTATAGCTTAATTTAGGGTCCATAAGGACACCTAAATCATTTATACAAATTTCCCTACTAAGGCTATGCACACCCAGAAAATAGGTTATGATATAAGGTTTTCTTCGATGGAATGTTACGCATTTACATTTAGAAATATTCAAATTAAGAAAGTTTGTTAAACACCAAGTGTATAACGAATTAAAATCTTCTTGTAATAGACTATGTTGGGAAGCAACAGAATACATCAATACATGAGCATGATTTATTGCTTCATTCAAAAAAATAAACAAAGAGCAATGGCCCATGATGACTTCCTTGTGGAACACCAGAACACATTAAAAGATATAGACAAACAATTATTAAATAATACTTTTTGAGATCCACCTACAAGGTAGGATTGTATCCAATCAACTAAAGAGTGTGGAAATAATAAAGCTTTCAGTTTATGTATACGGTGACTATGGCATACACTATCAAAAGCTTTGCTAAAATCCGTGTAAGTAACGTCGATCTGTCGGCCAGACACAAAACGTTAATTTACAATAGAAGTGATTTCTAAAAGATTGGTACAAATGGATCTGCCTTTAACAAATCCATGTTGCAGTGGACTAACCAATGACAAAACGGATCGTTGCAATTGAGCAGTGATACTTTGTTCAAATAATTTAGCTATATCACTTAATTTAGCAATACCTCTATAATTCGAGACATCAGATTGACTGCCCTTTTTGTATAAAGGAATAAAAGATTGTTCCCAAAGAGTTAGAAAGAGTTAGAAAGTGAAAAAAGAAGAGACAATGGAACAAAAATGGAGCTAGCAAAAATGGAGGCTACGAGAGAACCAAGGTAGCTTATTGCCTGAATTTGATACAGTTGTGTAAGGAATACAAATGTCAAAGTAATTGAATTCGGTTGAGTAGAAAATATTCATTGCCGCCTCAACGTCAGTGCAAGCCTCGAGAATTGTCCAATCAGTACTGAACAAAAGCTGATTTAACTTGGCGTAGTCAGTTTTCTTAAAACATCTGACACGTTGAAGAGATTTAACATTCCCCACACTAGGAATTTTATCGAACTGAAAAGAAAGCTGCAAAGTAGGATGATAATTAGGTTCTGGTGTTATTACCGGAGGTATTCTCTCAACGGATATGTTAAAACCATTGCCAACAAAAACCAGATCCAGAAATCGACCTAAAATTTTGCAAATGTTGTTTCACTGTTGCAAAGACAAGTTAAATTTATCTAGAAAATCATTATTGGCCTTTGGTTTTAAATTGGAAGAATCATCCGTCATAGACCATTGGGTAAATTAAAATCTCCCATAACTATAATATGATATTTATGATGTAAACGTGTAGCTTAAAACGAAGTCGCTGTAGCATGAAGCAAGTAACTGCTCATTTCCGAAGAAGGAGGGATATATGAGCTCATAGTGTGTATGGGGATTATTCCTGAACTGCCCCAACTTTTCAACGGTGGTGGCTACATCGATAAATTCAAAAGCTCATAACATTTTTTTCTATTAAAGCAAACTAAACTTCTAAAATCGATTCTGAAAGGTAATTTTATGCCCTTTTTTTGTTTTTGAGGCTTTCGGCCATTTTAAATTTTTTTTTTTTTTTTTATCGAAAGCCCATCTCTTTTGCTACAAAAACCTATATAGACAAAATGGAGAACATAATACTTACCGAGATACAACAGTTAGATGAGAGCAAGGACGCGTCTAAATTTGAAAAGACGCGACCACGCGAGCACCTTGTGCTAAATGTTTAATTTGCTTTAATAGAAAAAAAGTTATGAGCTTTTCAATTTATCGATGTAGCCCCATATGTTAAAATCACAAAATGAAATTTTAACACATATAAACACAATAGCTATATTGGAAATGCAAATTTGTTCAGCCATCGCAAAGACATCACAACAAGAGTTCCTCATTGCAGATCTTAAATTGGCAACGCTATCTATCTATCTATCTATATACCTATCCATCTATCTGTCTATCTATCTATCTATCTATCTGTCTATCTATCTATCTATCTATCTACCTCTCTATCTATCTATCTATCTATCTATCTATCATATTTATCTATTTATCTATCTACCTATCTATCTATCTATCTATCAATCTATCTATCTATCTATCTATCTATCTATCTATCTATCTATCTATCTATCAATCTATCCGTCTATCTATTTATC
The DNA here is from genome assembly GCA_035044805.1 of Leucophenga maculata. Lineage (NCBI taxonomy): Eukaryota > Metazoa > Arthropoda > Insecta > Diptera > Drosophilidae > Leucophenga > Leucophenga maculata. The sequence goes on along the minus strand of JAWNNP010000040.1, from coordinate 276 downwards.
TATCCATCTATCTATCTATCTATCTATCTATGTATCTATTTATCTATCTATCTATCTATCAATCTATCAATCTATCCATCTATCCATCTATCTATCTATCTATCTATCTATCTATCTATCTATCTATCTATCTATCTATCAATCTATCAATCTATCAATCTATCAATCTATCAATCTATCAATCTATCAATCTATCAATCTATCAATCTATCAATCTATCAATCTATCAATCTATCAATCTATCAATCTATCAATCTATCAATCTATCAATCTATC
>JAWNNP010000038.1:0-13746 GCA_035044805.1 Leucophenga maculata | reverse complement strand
GTAACATACACCGTACATCAAATTATACACAAAACCTCGCATGCATGTAACCCAAAAAGAAGAATGGTGGTATCAATTGAAATACGGGGGCACGCAAGACGGTACGGCTCTAGCTCGTCGGCAACGGGGGTGTGTTAAATATCCGTATTTCAAATTTGGGTTTTACGCAGCATATTTATGTGGGTTCTTTAGTTCTTTTGATAGTTAGAAAGATTATTGTTTATTGAATTAAGAAAAAAAGAATGTAATACATTAAATCATTAGTCTTTTGGTTGACCGCGCGTCGTCTAATATGCGGACCGTCGTTGTCACACACATCCGTCTTTTCTCTTCAAAATCTCTGCGTCAACTGAAACAATGCTTGTGCCCAAAGCACGTCATTGCTGCGTCGTCGTTGCAATCATCGTTGTTGTTGTTTCTGCGTTGTCTTACTTCTATTCTCTTCGTCGCTGCAATTGTTGTCATTGTAGTTGTTTGATCGTTGTCTCCTTCTATTATGCTGTTGTCTAGGTTCTTTGTAGCGTCTATGCAGAATGCCAACCCACATTCGGCCATTCTGACTATACATTCGTCTCGAATGTATCGTTATCATCATTGGTAGAATCTCCGGTGTGCCACAGCTTCATGTACTCGGCACACGTTGTGGTGTTTTTCGGTCCATCGCCGTTGCCAACTTTTAATACATCATACGAGTTGTTGTGTTTCGCCTTAATGACTTGGTATGGCCCCAAATATTTCGGTTTCAGTTTCAAACCGCTTCCAAATTGGGTACGTTTTATGGCCACCAAATCACCGACATTGTACTGCTTTGCTTTCTTACGTCGCAAATTGTAGGATTTCTTGTTTTCATCTTGTAGTTTCAATATTTGCGATTTAGCCTTTGAACGTAGTTCTTCTCGGTCACCGTTGAACATAGCCACTGCTTCTTTGTTAATTAAATCTCTCAAATGGTGATCTTCGCTTGTTTTCATCTTTACGCCAACGAGGAGTTCAAATGGTGTTGCGTCTATGCTTCGTGCAAATGTTGAGTTTATAGCTTGTTGAACCTTATTTACGTGTTGGTACCATTTGCTCGGATTTCCAGTGCTAAGTTTAGATAGAACAGAAATTATTATAGAATTTAATCGTTCTACTTGCCCGTTGACCCTCGGAAGACCAGTTGTCGTTTTTACCAACTTGATGCCCTCGTTCTCGCAGTAATTTATAAAGTCTTGTGATGTGAAAGCCGACCCTCGGTCTGATATGATGAGTGATGGGTTTCCGAATACTGCGCTCTGGTTGGTTAATCTTGTGATAACTTCATTTGCAGATTGAGATTTTGTTGGGTAAAGCCAACAAAACTTCGTAAATGAATCAATAACTGCTAGGATGTGTTTGTAGTCCTTATGTGTAGACTCAAGTGGACCCAAAAAATCGATGTGGTATGTATGCAATGGGACGTCTTCTTTTCGGAGTGGATGCAGCATACCCTCTTGTTTGCCTCTTTTGCGGTTGTTCAAAATGCACGGAATACAGCAATCAATGTACTTTTGGATTTTGTCGTCGATTCCAGGTATAAAGTATTCTTTATCGATTAGCTCTTTGGTCTTCTTTACTGCAAAGTGTCCTCTATCATGAGCGCTACCTATGATCTGTTTCTGCATATCGTTTGGAACAACTATCAGCTCTGTGTCCTTTACCAATTTGTAGACTATATCGGACTTCAAAAAATAATCGTCGAACATTTTATTTCCATTTCCAAGGACCTCTTTTATAGCTCTAATTCTTTCGTCGTGTTTTTGTGCCTCTCTTATGCCCAGTCGAATGTTGTCGTCGGTAATTGTCATCACGGGATGCCGGCTAAGTGCATCGACATGTTTCATGCGAACGCCGCTTCGATGCTCCACAGTGTACTCATACTCTTGCAAACACATTACCCAACGTGCTACTCGTGTACACAAGTTCTGCTTCTCCAGTGTTCTTGTGAATGCATTGCAGTCTGTTATTATTTTAAATGGTATTCCCAACAGATATACTCTAAATTTGTTCACAGCTTCAACCACTGCCAGTACCTCCAGCTCATAGCTACTGTATATTCGTTGCGCGTCTGTAGTTTTCTTTGACATGTAGTATATGGGGTGTAATTGGTTATCATCAGGCGACTTCTGTAGTAGTACAGCCCCAAATCCATCTATCGATGCGTCTGTGTGAAGTTCTGTCTCGTATTCCTGGTTGTATATATTCAGTACTGGGTTCTCTATAAGTAACTTCTTTAAAGCGTTAACTGCATTTTCTTCTTTTATAGTAAATTCAAACTTTATATTCTTTTTGGTTAAGTCAGTTAAAGGTTTGGCAATACTTGCGTAGTTTGGCATAAATTTCCTGAAATATCCAGTAAGTCCTAAGAAACTTTCCAATTGCTTCGTTGTTTGTGGTATTTTAAATTTGGTTACGGCGTCAATCTTATCTGGAGATGGGTATATCTTTCGATCTTCGATGATATAACCAAGAAATTTTATACGCGTGCTCAGGAAATTGCATTTCTTTAAATTAAGTTCTAGGCCATAATCGCTGCAGGTTTCGATGACTTCTCTCAAACGTTGTATCGCTTCAACTTCATCTTTGGCAGGTATGATTATATCGTCGACATAGGGTAAGGCGATACCTCTACGTGAAAGGTTTCGGAATATCGCATTGATGTGTCTCTGAAAAACGCCTGGCGAGTTTGATAATCCAAACGGCACCTTTCTAAATTGAAATTGGCCACTTTGAGTAATGAAAGACGTAAATTTTTTGCTTGCGTCAGCCACCGGAACGTGAAAAAATCCGTTTTTCAAATCGATTGTGCTAAAAATTTTAGCGTGTTGCAGTCGGTCTAACTGATCCTCTATTAACGGCAGGGGAAAATGGTCTTTAACAATCACCTTGTTAATACGGCAGAGTCTAGCTGAGCCATCGTGTTTTTTTTGCCAGAACTATGGGACTTGTATATTCCGATGTAGATTCTTCGATTATTCCGTCTTTAAGCCATTCTTCGATTTTTTCGTCAACGATCTTCGATTCCGAAAACGCTACTCGACGTGGTCGTGAAAAAATTGGTAAATCATTTTTTAAAGTTATATGCATTTCAACGTTCGTTGTTTTAGATTTTGTTGGTTTATAGTTAGAAATTAATTCTCGAACTTCTTTTTTGCATGATTCGCTCGCGGCTTCATTTATATAAAATTTTTCATCGTCGATCGCGTTTATTTGGTATATGTTTGTGTCGTCATTGTCGCGATTGTTTTTCGTTATTTTTCGTACGTTCAAACCGTTTCGACTAAAAATTATTTCGGCATACACACATATTTCTTCGCCAATTATTAACTTCATATTGAAACATTTAATGTGAACTACATAAAAGTTCAACGAATATTGTTCACCATCAATTAAAATTTGTGCTTTAAATTGTCCAATTGGATAAATTTTATTCGATTCGCGATCACCACCGAATCCGACGAGAACTACACCTGATCTTTCTAACTTTGGCCTGCCTATTTCATTATAAAAGTCTTCGCGTATGATATTAAACTTGCTTCCTGTATCAAACAGGGCTATACACTTTTTGTTTTTAATGTATATTTCTTTATGTGTTATTTCATTTTTCGGCAGCACCGTAAGTGTATTTGAATTGTTCTCACTATTTTTCGCGTTAATACAATTTTTCGAGATGTGTCCGAATTCGTTGCATTTGTAACATTTTCTTCCTTTTTCTTTATTTTTGCAATTATTCGACAAATGCCCTTTCTCGCCACAGTTGTAACAATGCACATCTTTTTTCATAACTTTGTTATCATACCGTTCTTTTATTTCTTTTTGTTTTGCACTGTTTTCGTTTTGTTTGGTTTTATTGTTCTCATTGTACACTTCTTTCGCTTTTATTGTCTCATAAAGTTTTAACTTTTCTTTAAAATCACGTATATTAATTGCTCCGTATAGAATTGTTTTGTGTTTAGGTTTTTCGTCAATACCGTCGATTACAAATTGAATTAATGCATCGTCTTTTAATTGCCCGCGCGCTACGATATCTTTTGCCCGATAAAAAAATTCGAATATGCCTTCGTCTTTACCGCGTTTACATTGGGCGAGTTGTTCATGTATTTGTTTACTCGTCACCGTTGATTTAAATTCCTCAAGTAATGCTCTCTTGAGTGCATTCCATGAACTTAAATTTCTCTCGCTCAGTACGAACAATTTTGCGATTCCTTTTAAAGCCTTTTTCGCGAAGAGAAACTTCTGGAAGTCATTCCAACACATGAGAGTTGCTTGCTCTTCAAATTCATACAGCCAGACTTCGATCGGCATAGCGTTGGTGCCGTCAAAATTCCTTACGCTATCTTCTATGTCGCGAAATGTAACGGCGAAACGAGGCGCCGTCATTCTATTATATTCGTCTCTTTCCCCATATGCGTCGTTGTTACTAGCAATTTTCCATCATTTGTTTTGCCACTTCTATGACCGAATTGTTGTTGCTTGTAATGTCCTCATAAATTTTATCATCATCATCATCATCGATTTCGTCATCATTGTTTGCCTTTAATAAATGTTGTTGTTGCAAATTTTTAAATATGTGTTGCAATATATCGTTTACGTTATAATCGATGCGCAATACGTTGCAAATAGAAACAAGATCGGCTGTTGTTAAATTAGATTTTATATATTGTTTCTTTTTTTCAAATTGTTCACTGTTTTCATTGAAATCGAACCCGTTAAATTCCCGTAACCTTTGCCGATTTGCTCTATCTCCCTCACTCTCGAATATAAACTTATGCAAAGCACTTATGCTCGATTTTTTACTTGAACGTAAACTCACACTTATTAAATCATTTAAGCAAGACATCGTGTTTTTTTTTTCTACATTAATATCCTTTACTTTCTTACTTTCACCGTATCGCGTCTCATCAATTAAATTTTTTTTTTTTTTCAACTATTTTCTCACTTCCCAACTGCTCATTTCCCGGTCGAGCCGCCAAATATGTGGGTTCTTTAATTCTTTTGATAGTTAGAAAGATTATTGTTTATTGAATTAAAAAAAAGAATGTAATACATTAAATCATTAGTCTTTTGGTTGACCGCGCGTCGTCTAATATGCGGACCGTCGTTGTCACATACATCCGTCTTGTTTCTTCAAAATCTCTGCGTCAACTGAAACAATGCTTGTGCCCAAAGCACGTCATTGCTGCGTCGTCGTTTCAATCATCGTTGTTGTTATTTCTGCGTTGTCTTACTTCTATTCTCTTCGTCGCTGCAATTGTTGTCATTGTAGTTGTTTGATCGTTGTCTCCTTCTATTATGCTGTTGTCTAGGTTCTTTGTAGCGTCTATGCAGAATGCCAACCCACATTTATATTTAATATATTATTAATTTTTCTTTAAATAAAAATTGCGTGCGATAGCAAAAAGAAAGGGACACAAGGATTAAGGAAATAGACGAAAGAAACGATAACACAGATCACAATAGGAATTATTACTTAATAAAAGGCATGCTCGCTGGTATTTATGCGGCATAATAAAAGAAGCCCACCCATGGTCACAATACCCAACAAAAACATTTATATGTGACCCCATATATATTCAATCTCAAAATCTATCCATCACACTAGAACCGGGCAGTATAAAAGACAACTAATGCATACTAAACTCTTCAAAAGGTAGTTTTGAAAAATATTCTAGCTTTAATTATTTCCATTTGAAAACATAATAAAAAAATTAAAATAAAAAATTCATTAATAACAAAATTAAATTAATGATAATAAAAAAAAGAACAAACGGAAGGCAAAAGAACTTGCAGAAATAACTAACTCGAATTTAACCTAAAGTGCATTTGACAACGAATCTTAATAAGTTGTACATTTTTTCTTTTGCACTAAATCAATTCAAAAATGTACGTAAAACTAAATAAAAAAAAAAGAAAATATATTGCGCAAAATATAAATGTCAATTAAATAAATCAATATAATATTTGAAAATAAAAAAAATTATTCTGCGTGGTTTCCTGAATTTTTTTAATTTAATTATTTTAAAAATAAGGTCCGCGATCATCATTGCAAAAAAAAAACGTTTAAAGATATTAACAGAGGAAAAAAAATTATTAAGGATTCAATATGCCGCTCCCATTCCGAGAAGGGTATCTAGCTCAAAATATTATTAAGCATTTAGAACGCTTAAGCGAAAACTAAAATGACAAAAAAAACGTAATATGAACAGAATTTACTCGCGCGGAAAACGATATAAAGAGAAATAAAAAAAGAATAGTAGCTCTCACTTACCTGTTACTCCAACGTTGAGTGATCGATCTCTCCCGCTGAAAAGTGGATGAAAGATTAAGTGAGGGGAAACGGGATTATCAGCGCCAATTTTACCGCGACCAACTCTTGCACATATCATTTAAAAACAAGTAAGAAAAGTACAGTCGGGCGTAACCGACTGTAAGAGGCCCTGTACCAGTGCAGGCCTAACAAACACATTAAATGTTTCCCGAGCTTATGACCAAGCACACTTCGAATAAGTGCCTTTATAAAACATTTTTTTATATATGAAAAGAAAAGGGGGATCGTTAAAATTCAATTGCTTATAAAATCGTCATTTATTATCCGATTTTGATGAACTTTTTGGATTTTGGCTTAGAGGGACTTTATCTCTATACCGGTTTTTTGTGCCGAAGAAATTTTTAACCTTGGGGTGATTTTATGGGGAGGGGAGGGGCAAAATTTTAAAATAAACTTGTTAAATTCCGGAGCAGTCCTAGTCGAATGCAAAAAACACGAAGTCTCTATCTATTACCGTTTCCGAGATCCTTTCGTTCATACGGACGGCCAGACGGACAGACGGACATGTCTATCCTCTATCACTCCTGACCATAATGGGGGTAACTTTGGGGGTCTCCGACCATTATTTCTACCTGTTACATACATTTGCACAGAACCAATAGGCTCTTGTACCTTCGGTACAGGGCCTAAAAAACCAATGAGAAGGATAATGTTGCTCTCTCCTTCACACTTACATTACACATTATATTGACTTAGATTTTTATTTAAATTTTTTTTAGCAATTTTATTAATTTTGGCACATATTTTTTCCTTTTTTTTATGCAAAAAAAAAAACAATTTGACACTTAACACATTTTTGATACAGCTTTAACTGAATTATATTATTATTTTTAATTTACTTTTTAGGCCCTGTACCGAAGGTACAAGAGCCTATTGGTTTTGTGCAAATGTATGTAACAGGTAGAAATAATAATCGGAGACCCCCCAAAGTTACCCCCATTATGGTCAGGAACGATAGAGGAGTCGATATAGACATGTCCGTCTGTCCGTCCGTCCGTCCGTCCGTATGAACGAAAGGATCTCGGAAACGGTAATAGATAGAGACTTCGTGATTTTTGCATTCGACTAGGACTGCTCCGGAATTTTACAAGTTTATTTTAAAAACTTGCCCCTCCCCCCCCCCTTCACCATAACATCACCCCCAAGGCTAAAAATTTCTTCGGCACAAAAAAAAGGAAGTACACCAGTATAAAGTTATGTACCGAAGGTACAAGAGCCTATTGGTTTTGTGCAAATGTATGTAACAGGTAGAAATAATAATCGGAGACCCCCCAAAGTTACCCCCATTATGGTCAGGAGCGATAGAGGAGTCGATATAGACATGTCCGTCTGTCCGTCTGGCCGTCCGTATGAACGAAAGGATCTCGGAAACGGTAATAGATAGAGACTTCGTGTTTTTTGCATTCGACTAGGACTGCTCCGGAATTTTACAAGTTTATTTTAAAAACTTGCCCCTCCCCCCCCCTTCACCATAACATCACCCCCAAGGCTAAAAATTTCTTCGGCACAAAAAAAAGGAAGTACACCAGTATAAAGTTAACGTCCTTCTTAGCCCAAATCAAAAATGTTCATCAAAATCGGATAATAAATGACGATTTTATAAGCAATTGAATTTGAACGACCCCCCTTTTTAGGCCCTGTACCGAAGGTACAAGAGCCTATTGGTTTTGTGCAAATGTATGTAACAGGTAGAAATAATAATCGGAGACCCCCCAAAGTTACCCCCATTATGGTCAGGAGCGATAGAGGAGTCGATATAGACATGTCCGTCTGTCCGTCTGGCCGTCCGTATGAACGAAAGGATCTCGGAAACGGTAATAGATAGAGACTTCGTGTTTTTTGCATTCGACTAGGACTGCTCCGGAATTTTACAAGTTTATTTTAAAAACTTGCCCCTCCCCCCCTTCACCATAACATCACCCCCAAGGCTAAAAATTTCTTCGGCACAAAAAAAAGGAAGTACACCAGTATAAAGTTAACGTCCTTCTTAGCCCAAATCAAAAATGTTCATCAAAATCGGATAATAAATGACGATTTTATAAGCAATTGAATTTGAACGACCCCCCTTTTTAGGCCCTGTACCGAAGGTACAAGAGCCTATTGGTTTTGTGCAAATGTATGTAACAGGTAGAAATAATAATCGGAGACCCCCCAAAGTTACCCCCATTATGGTCAGGAGCGATAGAGGAGTCGATATAGACATGTCCGTCTGTCCGTCTGGCCGTCCGTATGAACGAAAGGATCTCGGAAACGGTAATAGATAGAGACTTCGTGTTTTTTGCATTCGACTAGGACTGCTCCGGAATTTTACAAGTTTATTTTAAAAACTTGCCCCTCCCCCCCTTCACCATAACATCACCGCCAAGGCTAAAAATTTCTTCGGCACAAAAAAAAGGAAGTACACCAGTATAAAGTTATGTACCGAAGGTACAAGAGCCTATTGGTTTTGTGCAAATGTATGTAACAGGTAGAAATAATAATCGGAGACCCCCCAAAGTTACCCCCATTATGGTCAGGAGCGATAGAGGAGTCGATATAGACATGTCCGTCTGTCCGTCTGGCCGTCCGTATGAACGAAAGGATCTCGGAAACGGTAATAGATAGAGACTTCGTGTTTTTTGCATTCGACTAGGACTGCTCCGGAATTTCACAAGTTTATTTTAAAAACTTGCCCCTCCCCCCCCCCTTCACCATAACATCACCCCCAAGGCTAAAAATTTCTTCGGCACAAAAAAAAGGAAGTACACCAGTATAAAGTTAACGTCCTTCTTAGCCCAAATCAAAAATGTTCATCAAAATCGGATAATAAATGACGATTTTATAAGCAATTGAATTTGAACGACCCCCCTTTTTAGGCCCTGTACCGAAGGTACAAGAGCCTATTGGTTTTGTGCAAATGTATGTAACAGGTAGAAATAATAATCGGAGACCCCCCAAAGTTACCCCCATTATGGTCAGGAGCGATAGAGGAGTCGATATAGACATGTCCGTCTGTCCGTCTGGCCGTCCGTATGAACGAAAGGATCTCGGAAACGGTAATAGATAGAGACTTCGTGTTTTTTGCATTCGACTAGGACTGCTCCGGAATTTTACAAGTTTATTTTAAAAACTTGCCCCTCCCCCCCTTCACCATAACATCACCCCCAAGGCTAAAAATTTCTTCGGCACAAAAAAAAGGAAGTACACCAGTATAAAGTTAACGTCCTTCTTAGCCCAAATCAAAAATGTTCATCAAAATCGGATAATAAATGACGATTTTATAAGCAATTGAATTTGAACGACCCCCCTTTTTAGGCCCTGTACCGAAGGTACAAGAGCCTATTGGTTTTGTGCAAATGTATGTAACAGGTAGAAATAATAATCGGAGACCCCCCAAAGTTACCCCCATTATGGTCAGGAGCGATAGAGGAGTCGATATAGACATGTCCGTCTGTCCGTCTGGCCGTCCGTATGAACGAAAGGATCTCGGAAACGGTAATAGATAGAGACTTCGTGTTTTTTGCATTCGACTAGGACTGCTCCGGAATTTTACAAGTTTATTTTAAAAACTTGCCCCTCCCCCCCTTCACCATAACATCACCCCCAAGGCTAAAAATTTCTTCGGCACAAAAAAAAGGAAGTACACCAGTATAAAGTTAACGTCCTTCTTAGCCCAAATCAAAAATGTTCATCAAAATCGGATAATAAATGACGATTTTATAAGCAATTGAATTTGAACGACCCCCCTTTTTAGGCCCTGTACCGAAGGTACAAGAGCCTATTGGTTTTGTGCAAATGTATGTAACAGGTAGAAATAATAATCGGAGACCTCCCAAAGTTACCCCCATTATGGTCAGGAGCGATAGAGGAGTCGATATAGACATGTCCGTCTGTCCGTCTGGCCGTCCGTATGAACGAAAGGATCTCGGAAACGGTAATAGATAGAGACTTCGTGTTTTTTGCATTCGACTAGGACTGCTCCGGAATTTTACAAGTTTATTTTAAAAACTTGCCCCTCCCCCCTTCCTCATAAAATCACCCCAAGGGTAAAAATTTCTTCGGCACAAAAAAAAGTAAGTATGCCAGTATAGAGATATCGTCCTTCTTAGCAAAAATCCGCAATAAGCAATTGAATTTGAGCGACCCCCCTTTTTAGGCCCTGTACCGAAGGTACAAGAGCCTATTGGTTTTGTGCAAATGTATGTAACAGGTAGAAATAATAATCGGAGACCCCCCAAAGTTACCCCCATTATGGTCAGGAGCGATAGAGGAGTCGATATAGACATGTCCGTCTGTCCGTATGAACGAAAGAATCTCGGAAACGGTAATAGATAGAGACTTCGTGTTTTTTGCATTCGACTAGGACTGCTCCGGAATTTTACAAGTTTATTTTAAAAACTTGCCCCTCCCCCCTTCACCATAACATCACCCCCAAGGCTAAAAATTTCTTCGGCACAAAAAAAAGGAAGTATACCAGTATAAAGTTAACGTCCTTCTTAGCCCAAATCAAAAATGTTCATCAAAATCGGATAATAAATGACGATTTTATAAGCAATTGAATTTGAACGACCCCCTTTTTAGGCCCTGTACCGAAGGTACAAGAGCCTATTGGTTTTGTGCAAATGTATGTAACAGGTAGAAATAATAATCGGAGACCCCCCAAAGTTACCCCCATTATGGTCAGGAGCGATAGAGGAGTCGATATAGACATGTCCGTATGTCCGTCTGTCCGTCTGGCCGTCCGTATGAACGAAAGGATCTCGGAAACTGTAATAGATATTTTTACAAGTTTATTTTAAAAACTTGGCCCCTCCCCCCCTTCCCCATAAAATCACCACCAAGGGTAAAAATTTCTTCGGCACAAAAAAAAGTAAGTATGCCAGTATAGAGATATCGTCCTTCTTAGCAAAAATCCGAAAAGTTCATCAAAATCGGATAATAAATGACGATTTTATAAGCAATTGAATTTGAGCGACCCCCCTTTTCGTTTCATACATAAAAAAATGGTTTAAAAGGCACTTAGTCGTGCAGTGAGAAGTGGTCATGTGTTTGGTCATAAGCTTGGGGAACATTTAATGTGTTTGTTAGGCGACCTGCACTGATACAGGGCCTCTTACAGTCGGTTACGCCCGACTGTGATTTTCTTACTTGTCTTTTCATTTATATTCGCGCAGTGAGAAGTGGTCATGTGTTTGGTCATATGCTCGGGAAACATTTAATGTGTTTGTTAGGCGACCTTAACTGGTACAGGGCCTCTTACAGTCGGTTACGCCCGACTGAAATTTCCTTACTTGTTTTATACTGAATTGATTGCCTGCAAAAACTAAATTATTCAGATTCGCGCACTGAACATAATTAAAAATAAACTAGAATTACGTATTTATACACAAAAAAAAACTTTAAGATGCACACTATTAGCGATAAAAAAATTTAATTAAAATTTTCGCTGCTTTTAAATTTAAAATTGGCACATTATGCTAAGACAAAAAAAAGAAAATTGAAGCTTGCATATTGGGTTAGATTTTTCGAACTTTTGAGTGGATAATATATCAAATTTTGTTAATATTTCATATCCACTATCAGGAATGATTAATTATTATGCTCTTATGGCAATTTCTTTGGGTAACACTTTACTTTTTTTTCACTTAATAATTTTTTGTCGTATGTCGTTGCAAGCATCGGTGACGATGAACAGAATTGTAGGTTTGCCTGGGCTCAGCCGAAGACTAATATCAAGGTAGCGATCGTAATGAATTTTCAGCTATTTATTATACGACATAAGCCGCCTAATCTGCAGTTAGGATTAATTAGAAAGAAGAGAAAAAAAATATTTTATGCAAAAGTAACATAGCCATATTGCAAGTACGATATTTACCCAAATTTGAATTAGGCGCTGGTTTGGTTTTGAAAAGAATAAAATAATGCGGCGCACTACGCAATTGTCTTATTCGTTTAGCAGTAGAACTTATAACGCAGTGGTTTTAAATTCTATTTTTAATGAAAAGAAAAATAAAACAAGAGGCAATCTAAACCAAAATTTTAAGAAGATAAAATAAAATTATTTGCTTAAATTTTTCTTCTCAAGATTTATAATATAGATTTTTTTCATATTTAATTATTTTATATTATAAATTGTACTCACTGGTATAATATTTTTGCCTTAAAATAATTAGACATAGCCTAATATTTTTGAGGTCTGCTTATTGCGCGCTTAACTCTTACAAGAGTGTATACTGGTGAACGACCAAAATTGAAAGGAACGAATCTGCATACGTTCGATCAATTTTCACCTCGGAGATGCCATTTTTGCCGGAAATGATCCTTTTTTGACATATGTCAAAACTATGCATTTGGCAAAATTTCACAAACTTCCCTTCTGTTGTATAAGCAATGAAATTACGGTTAGTATTCTCATATTTATGAAATAAATAAAATTGAATAACAAATAGATTTTTCAACTGAAGCGACAGGGGTCATTACAATTTCCCCCTGCCAAGATCATTTGGGGGCGGGAAGACCACAAAATTTGATTCACCTGGAGCAAATTTAATGCAATAAACTTTATTGTTTCATATCTTTAGCATGTAAGTATTCAAGTTCCTAATAACTATTCCCTAGTTTTTGTCGGACCCGTGCCTTTAAAAATGTAGGGGCTAACTTTGCATTAAAACCTTTCACGAAATTGCTTTGAGCGAAGTTACGACGAAAACTTCTTGACCTACATTGACGATACATTGACTGCGATTTTGCATGTTTGTAATCGCTTTTTTCCGCATTGTACTTAGAGAATCATCCCTATGCAGTTGAATAGGCCGATCTTAAGGACAACTAATTTCTCATAACAAGGAATAAGTCTGCTGTTCAAACATTAAGTAATACGGAGCAGTACCAACAGCTAAATGATTACTCGATCTTAATGCGCAGGATATACTGCTTAGTTGCCGCCCAGTTGGACTGATCAACACACACATATGACTTAATACCAGCAATGACCGAACGATTAACTCTTTCGGCAATGGAAGCCGTAAAAACATGACGAATTCCATATTTTTGCATTAATGCAGCAAAAACTTGCGATTTAAATTGGACGCCATTATCGGACACAATGGTTTCAGGTTTTCCAAAACAGTGAAATAGCTCCTCCAAATAATGAGTGACCACATCTGCTGTAAATTTCTTGACGCCCTTTACAAACGGGAATTTCGTAAAATGATCAAGGACCACAAATATTCCTATGTTCCCTGATGTTGAACGAGGATAAGGTCCTAAAAAGTCAATAAAAAGTTTCTGGAATACTCAACAAGTTCCGCCTGTTTTACCCATTGGTGGACGTAACGTTTTATTTGGGTGCTTTGTGCTTTTGCAAATTTCACATGAGTTCTATATGCTCGCACAGCACTCACAAAATTTGGCATTAATAC